>JAOEGT010049057.1:0-20127 GCA_025447795.1 Speoplatyrhinus poulsoni
GTTGTCACATGAAAAGATATGCTCACATATTTGCAAATATGTGAGGGATGTACTCACTTTTGTGAGATACTGTATATTCACTATATTGTGTAGCAATATTGAAAGTAGGCCTACAGATTCTAAGGAATTAGTATTCCTTCCAATTAACATTCAGGTAAGAATTTACTGTAGTGTAGTGTGAAACAAGTAGTCATGCAGTAGTTGTACAAGCAAGTGAAGCAACAGCTCAGTCACGTGTATGGGCCAAAGGGCTCCAGTGATAATGTGTACACACTACCGGTACTGTCCAGGCAATACAGGCCTACAATGTGCACTCAATATATACAGTAGCTCTATTTTAGTATATTTTCTTATGTTTACACCATGCATACACTGTAGGCATACTGACAATATCACAATTGATCATATTCATCATCATATGTTCTATCATATACATTACTGTCAGTAGTTGCAGTTAACAGTGAAACGGACTATTTGTGTTCCATCACTTCCCTTTTCTAAATAAAGTATTTGTGGGAAACAACGGAGTGTACCGGTATTACTTTGATAGTATCCAGTGGATGCCCGGCGAAGACAAGACAAACACCTCCGAATCCCCCGGCGAAGAAGTTCTTCCCTGGACTTACTGCCTGCTGTTTCGACATGGTTTCTGCAGAATACAACGCAAAAGATGAATGAAAACCACTTCTGATAGATTCTACATCGTTTAGACTAAAAGGACAAAAACAAACCTGATCAGTCACCGCTGGCGGAAAAATCTATTTTCTGAGCTGTCTGTCCTGTAACGCCAAGCAGCCAGCAGCCAGAGATCTAAGACCTTTCACCCAAATATTTACCCGGACTTGTTTGATAGTAACAATTTACCGAACGAGTGCATCTTTCTTTCATGTCCGGGTATCGGGGTTACATTTTTTCATTTTCTATCCATGGTAAATACCGAAATACCAAATACACAATGGTAAAAAAAGCTATACTGTATTTTATAACTTCAAGTGATTAAATAAATATAGCAAAATACACATTGATTAATATAATAAAAAATAAGGCGCTCATGTAGGCCTATACCAGAGCCATGTTTACTTCTAAGGCTCTGGCCTATACTATAAAACACTGGTGTCCAATAATAGTACAGGACCAGTATCCTGTTCTATTGTAATTCCAGGGTTCTGATTTAATGTAACAATTTACTGTAATCTTATTACGAAAAAACAGTAACTGTAATCCAGTTACCAGCTAAAATAGTGGAATCGTTTTTTTTATTAGATTATTACTTCTAGGACTACTTTCAAATACAAAAGGGAAGTTTGCAGAAATAAAATCCATAAAACAATCGTCTGTTCTCTTATTAATCTTTCATTAACATGAATTAATAATTGAAATATAGTCTGATCCAGAGCAACTAAACGGTCACACAAATAGAATTATTTGGTGTGTCAATGCAGTAAATTGCTTTGGATGGCACTTCAAAGAACAATGTTTATGCATGAGGTAATCTAAAAGTAATGGAAAGTAATCAGATTGTTACTAAATGTAGGCAATCCAAAAATTGCATTAGTCTGGGTAACAAGTAACTGTAATGGAATACATTTAGTAACCTACCCAACCCTGTGTAATTCAATAATATATACTTAACTAAAAAACATACACACTCAATAATTATTGTTTTATTATTGTAAACATTAAGAAAATACAATTTATTTCGACACAATCTCCAATATTTCCAATATTTTAAACAGGTAAAATATAATTGCAATAGTTGTATTGATACAATGGTAGCTCAAAGGAAAAGGTACATTTTGTGAATAATCACAACCATGAGACAATTACTTTTTTACTCATGTAAACAAAAAC
Organism: Speoplatyrhinus poulsoni; assembly: GCA_025447795.1. Taxonomy (NCBI): domain Eukaryota; kingdom Metazoa; phylum Chordata; class Actinopteri; order Percopsiformes; family Amblyopsidae; genus Speoplatyrhinus; species Speoplatyrhinus poulsoni. Next base: position 1,852 of record JAOEGT010049057.1, read on the forward strand.
AGTAGAGGCTCACTCTCATAACTGTCAATGGTTTAACACTTAGACCACACTAATCCACCATTGCATGTGGCTGTTTCTGTGCATTTAGTATTTAGTTGGGGAAGGGAAGGGAAGGGGGGGGGTTATGTACAGTGGTAAATTGCCTTTAAAATATCAGCTCTATGTAGAGTAGATGAATGAATTTTGCAAGGTTCTCAAGAGGACCTATACCAAAACACTAATTTCAGACAGAACTAATGGAGCATGTTTGCTGGTAACATCTCTATAATTAATGTCTCTAAACTAGACTAAATAGTAATACATTATTTTATTCCCATAGTAAAGTGTCACTGATGATGTCTCCCTTCAGCTAATCTTAATTTGTTAGTCATTCATTTATTTTAAGATTTATACTGCTTTATTGCAGCTAGTTTCAATGTTAAGTCAGCATATGCAGTAGAACATCTGGAAATAAAATTTGTAAACAGTATTACAGTTTTAGGAAATCATATGTAACCCGACTGATCATTAGCAGTGAGGTTTATTCAAAACCTGGCTAGAGGGAAACATAAAACTCATAAGCATTGCACTTCCTAATAAATAATGCTATCTTCATCTTAATACTTAGTTTTATTACTAAGATAATCAGAATGTGATACTCTTGCTGTTTAAGTTTATTTTATTGTACTTCCTGTAAAGAATAAGAGGAAGAGGGGCATAAATCAGTTTAAGAATGCAGTAATTGTTCTCCTACATTTACATGCAAATATATTAGGTATTTTAAAGGTTCACATTCTTCCTCTTAGGTGTGAGACAAATTAATTTATTGACTATTTAGTAAATCCATCCCAAACCAACATTTGGAGTACCAATACTAATAATACCTCCTAACCGTATGAAGAGACACATGCATCACCAACACATACACATGTGTTGGTGTGTGTGTAATAGTGACACTTCTGCACCTAGTTCTCCCTGATCTGTGGGAACTCCTTGTAGATCTCCTGTACTATTAGCTTGTCCATCTGTTTGGCTGTGTTGCTGCCTTCATCATCCCCATCCTCTTCCTCCTCCCCAAGAATCCTCTGCAGCGCTGCCTGCAGGTCGGTCAGTCGGTGTCGGTGTTCTAGGTAGTCTGTCGAGCGCACGATGGAGTGCATGAGGGACAGATACTCCATCCTTAACTGCATGTGAGCATTGGAAGAGGGGAGAAGTCAAATGAGCAATTACTAAAAAGTTCTGTGGAGAAAAGGCTCCCGTGGAGAAAGACTGTTGCTATTTGAACTCCATCAAAACAGAAACAGCTTGTTTCCATTTGCTGTTTGCAAACAATGATGACGGACATTAGCCTGCATACGCGGTTTTGCAGCAGAGGTATGATGGAGTCCAATAACTTGTCAAGCTACGCAAGAGCATGAAACACCAAAGATCACATGTAATTGCTTGCAGCCACATCGGCAAAATGCCTAAAAGACGCGGGTTGACATAGCGTGCTAAATTAATTCTCTGACATGGAGAAATATTGAAATATATATTTTAAGATAGTTAACGTAATTTAGCATATTGTTCGCGCTGACTGTTTCCCTCCAGTGGGCCTAGTTTGCGTACTTGTGTAAATATGTCACTTCAACAGCTATATAAAGTTAGTTCTGGGTTTCCTACCTTGTTATTAGTGCATCCCGTCACACAGCAGCTTTTAGGCATGCTTAGGATTTTTTATTATCAGACAAAATACAAGTAGGTGTCGTATCAGAATGTGTACATCTGCCGAAAACTGACCAAAACAGCAAAAGTGCATTTTATGGGTCGAATTCCCACTCTCAAGATATTTACACTGGTAAAAAAGGTCAGGAAAAAATCATCATCTAGGACACACAGCAGGTGAAATAATGTTGAGTCATAAGGATAAATGAAGATAAATAATGTTTTTATTTTATATATATGGGACTTCTGCCACATGAGCTGCTGCGCATATGGTAAAGTAAATGGGTATAGGGTGCTCCCTCAGAAGTCCCGCCCCACACATTGCGAAGGCTAGTATATACAGTATATGTATATTGGAAAACGCATTGCCAAGGCTAGGATATTGTTGTTGTGTGGTGCGGTCTGCACCACTGTTTGCGTTCCCTTTACAGGGCCAGGGCTACTGAATTTGACACATTATCTCACATCCCTGTGTTCACCTTTAAGTAACATCTGTTTCATCAGACTCCTCTATAGTTTAAGAGAGCGACTTAGCATAATAGTCACCTTGTCTCCAGGCGAGAGGTCCGATATTTGTCGCACGGCAATGTCAATCATCACCATCATGTCAGTGCGGTAGAAGATGTCAGCAGACTCTTGGCTGGCGAAGACATCCTGCAGGAACTTAAGTACTGAATGTGGAGCTGGCGGGGTGTGTTTGAAGACACATACAGGGTCATCTGGAGAGGAGCGCACAACGGGTGTTTTGATGTTAAGCCAGCTTCATAAGACACATTTCACAGACTGAAGTGTGTCAAGGCCTTACCTCCTCTGTTCAGCAGCAGCAGCACCTTTTCTGAGAGGATCTTGACATTCTTTTTCATCAGTTCTTGCATAATTACATTGGTACTGGGCACTGGGCATTAGAATCAGTTGACACACACACACACACACACACATCAAATATAAATGACCTCAAATTGTGCATTCCGCCACAGTACATATTTGTTAATCTGCTCCACTATGCTATAGTAAAACGGTGATCCAACCAGTGTGGTGCAGGTTGAAGGCCAGCAGCAAGTTGAGGAAAAGGTCAGGAAGCTGCTCTGTAGGGTCAGAAGCGAGGCCTTCCTCCACCACAGTCAGAAGAAAGCGAACAAAGTGGGCATTCAAGTGTTCTGAGGCAACAGAAAAGCAGCTTTAGCACGTTGTTACGCCGTTAAAACGGGGCCTAACATCTGATATGCTGGACGTACCGTAGTGGTGATATGGCACCTGTTCACCCATGGAGAATATCATGGTGAGGACCAACGCTGTGTAGCACATCTTCTGGTGCTCTGAAAGCAACCAAACATCACATCATGTTGATGATAAACGGCTACATACACAAGAAGGTACATGGGCCATGCGTTGTGTCCCAAGGTCTGCGTGTCTTGATATGTACACTGTTGTGTACATCCTCCTCACCCTGCGTGTCTGCTTGTAGATCTCTAGCCAGCTCCATGGGCAGGATGGAGTTGAGAAGTGTGGAGATGAGGGATGCATCAAGGCTGCACATGGCTCCGAACACCTTGAGCAGCAGCAGTCGCAGAGACACCCGGTGCTCCTGTGTGGACACGCACACGATGCAACACTGAGCCGACCCACGCAGTACCGCGCATGACCACAAGGTGGAAGTATGGCTACAGAACTGCCAGAGATGCTTTGCTACTGTAAGGCCTTTCACAGAGATGTAATAGCAGGGTAAACACCCACATTTAAACTAGCTAGTACCTGTATAAAGGGTAGAGCTGGCCAAAAACACATTAAAAGGGCTTATAAAAAAAGCACTTTAATAAGCACTTTAACATGTACTGCAAGGATACATTGTGAATGTATCTTACCATCTGATAGTATGACACTAGTGACAGCACAGGTTCAGAGTAGTTGTCCTTGCACATCCTCTTACACACTTCGGGATCTGCATCCGTCTGCAAGAGAAGCGTCACTCTGCAGGTCATTTCTCCAACACTATCACTGTGAATACGCTTGGCAGACGGTCGCCCACATACATACCAGTATCTTCAGAAGCTCCTCCAGGTAGCATGCTATCAGCGCACAGTCTTCATGGAGAGCCCAGCTCCGCTGCTGGGAGTCGTCGCAGTGACGGGCGAGGTCGCTAAAGATGACTTCCAGGCGTTGTTGGTCGTGACACACCTGTCCCTGCGGCAGGGCTGAACTCAGGTCCTGCAGAACACCAGGACAAACCTGTGTCACAACCTGAAATACGGGTGCAGCGTCCGCAAGCCCCGACAGAACGCTGCACTCGGTCTGGCTGGAGACAGACTCTTGACATTTCAACATTTTAACTATTATATGAGCAAAAACACCGCTCCCTCAGAAGCTCCGCCCCACACACTGGACACACATTGCCAAGGCTAGCCTAGTGTTGTGCGGTCTGCACCAGTTTGTGTTCCCATGTACAGAGCCAGGGCTGTGTAGAAACACCAGATTATTTATCCAGCGCGCACACAGAACAGGCAGCTAGCACACTGTGAGTATAAGGATACAATATATACTAGTATATGATTATGCAAACCAACCAAATAGCATTATCGGCATGGTTTCCAGAGCATGTTAAAGCGGATGCGTGCATAGCTTTCACCAGTATGTACTGTGCACCAAAACATCTGACTACTAGAAACATCATTATGGGTCCCAGTCTCCAGAACCAAAGGGGAATCTGACCGTGCTTTCCACCAATGAGAGGAGAACCTTCTCCAAGGCCGGGGCAGCGCGTGGCAGGGTGCTCTGCAGGTGGCCCACCACCACGCCGACGGCGACACGCGACAACTCGTAGCTCAGCCCCGTGTTCTTCCGCACCAGCTCAATCAGTTCGGCGCCCGTCGTCACGGGAACAGCCTCCGAGGCGACGGGGCTGCCAAAGGGGCTCTCCGCTATGGAAGGAGGGGCCACCGGCCATTCGGTCTCCGGCTGGTCGTCGTCGGCGGGCCTGGAAGAGGCGGCAACGTGCGGAGGCTGCGGCGCGGGGCTCCTCTTCACTGCTGACGGCTGGGGAGAGGAATCGGAGGGTACCACCACGTCCGGGGCGGAGGGGGGGGGCTTGGCGCGGCTGGGGACGGGCGGGGGAGGGGTGCTGCTGGCCACACTGGGCAGGCTCACGTCAGAAGACACCACAGAGTGGGAAGAGCCAGAGTCCAGGGAAGAGGTGCTGATGGAGGGGCCGGGGGATGGGGCAAGAGACGACCCTCTGCAGGGCACATCTGGTTCTCCTGGGAAGGGGGGGGGACAGGCTCCTGTTACGGCCTGCCTGATGATCAGACTAAGAATAGAGTACGTAACATGAGCAACGAGCATGGCTGTGCTGTCACGTTACGCATGTTGCACAGTGCAGCACAGCGGCGTGTGTGTGTGTGTGTATGTGTGTCCATCAACCTGAGCCGTGACCTGAACGTCGGGTGCCTCTCTGCTTCTCAGGGGGGGGCGGGGTGATGGAGGCAGCCTGTCGTGCTTGAGGGGGGACCTGTGGGAGAGGAGGGAAGGGTGGGCCACTTTAAAATACCCTCTCCAGAACGCTCGCTACATTCAAACTCTAATCCTCTCCCTTCAATGCCATAGGGTGCTCCCTCAGAAGCTCCGCCCCACACAGTGGAAATGTATTGGGCAACCTAGGGCGAGCGGTGTTCACCACTTTGATTCTGTTCCTATTTACAAAGCCAGGGCTGTCTAGAAGTACTAGATTATTTTTTCAGCACACACAGAGAACGGTAAAATAGCACACCGTGAGGAGATATTTGGTAATAATACAACGTATTATCTTACAATCTACCTAGAAAATGGCATGTCTTGATATTTGTATGGAATTACGCATGCGTTTGAGACCAGCGTTACAAAACAAAGCTTCAAAGTGACGAGTAGCTCGTATTGCTCTCTACTCCTACTAGACTCACATTTTATCTACCCCCCCACCCCTTCACTGCTCACACTGTGTGCCATAATGCAACTGAGGAGTGTACCTCTAACGCAGCATAAGCACGGTGTCTATTATCTGTCCCGGTCGTGGAGCTCCATTACCTGGTAAAACCCCTGTTCAGCTTGCATATTGTCCAGGCTTCCTGACAATGGCACACTGTTCTGTCGCCCATGGTCTCGGTTAAGACCATTGGGCACTGGAGGGGTTTGACTTAGAGATATTTCACTGGTAGAAGATGGAAGGCCTTGTTTCTGACTAGAGGAAATCGGACTTCGTCGTGCCAAGGTCTCCTTTCTGTGATGGATCAACTTTCTACAGAGAGAAAATGCTGTTTCTATAATACACATAAATAAACGACATCATAGCATTGCAGTTGTTTAGGAAATAAGGTTAGTACTTACTGCAAGACATCTCGCTGCTCCAGATTATATTTGCCTCCATTTTTCATAGCAACATTATGGACACCTTCGATTGCTCTGTCAATGGACTGTAAAACCTCATCTTGCTCGGGAGCCTGGCCGAAAAATAGAATAGAATAGAGAGAGGGAGAGAGAGAGAAGGTAAAATATTTATTGTGTCAACATGTGAGAATATGAATAACAACCATGTGTAAACACTAAGCAGAGAGGAACATATGAATTCCTTGGGGGTATGACTGCAGGCCTAGACAAACTAGGACAGTTACCTAACAAGAAACATGTTGCGCATTAATAAAGTCCCCATACAAAAACTATACACTGGCAATGCTTTGAATAATGGAAGAATGCCATCTTGATCTGTTAGAACTTCATTTTAGTAGCTGCACAGGTCAATTATGTAATTATTTGATACATGTTCCAACTAGTTTCCAGTGCATTTTCAGTCAGGTAGGATGCAACAGACTATACGTCTGTAGGACAGACAAGTATACAACCATTACTTTAATAGACAAGTTATTTTCTTTTTATTTAAATCAGTGCGTTGGACCTGCGCTGTCATTAATGAAACGCGCGTGACACAGGGAGATGCGCCACAGCACTTCATTATGTCGCAGTCAGAGAACGACGCCTGCAGTGCAGAAGGGCTGTGTGTTGGCACTGAATGTTTGCACCCAAAAGCATCACCATTACTAAAAGAACACATAGAGCCTATCCTTTAAACTACTGTTGCTTCTAACCAAACCTACTTTTTCTTCAGCGGTAGGCTACATATATCCTGGTGTCTAGTAGGCTACATCAAGCATCATCATTATAGACAATTATATTTTTGTTCACTTATTAAGACAACGCTGTAAGTATGCTTGTTTTGCTAGCTATATAATTAGCCATACCTGGACTTTTTCGATATATGAAGCAGGTATGTAACCGGTCTCGCCTGAACTGCAGCGGGACCCAAGCCACCAGTGTGTATTGCTCCTCTCCAGGATTAGAAAGCTTTCTCCGGCTGCGAAGTGAAGCGAGTTGGGCTCCAAGGATCGGAAGGCATAGAGAGACTGATACATACTTTCACGTTAATTCACTATAATACCTTAAAGCAGTATATCAGAAAGTGATCAACCCTCCAACCTTAATGTTCGACCTTATTTGAGACCCAGCCAGGACAATCCAAGGTATGGCCTGGTCACTGCTGTCTATTTACAAAACATATCGCGGCCCTACCCAATAACCCCTACAGAGGGCGCGTGTCCATTCAATTAAAGATAAATGAATACAAGGGTGTCGACGCACTAATACCATTTTTAAATCGAATTGATATTTTGGCATGTGTGAAAAAATTACCAATACAGATCTCGTTCACTGAAAATAAATGTTTTGTATATATAGCTTTTTACTACACTACCGGAAGTGCACATCGGTGTTACACCGTATTTCGTCCCACTATCAATTTCACCATCAAAAACATGTCCAGTTTAACGTGTTTAAAAATGTTCCAGATGTCTGCACACGGAGGCTTGTGCGTTCGAGCATTCCCTGCTTTCTCAAGGTATGATACAAAACTAGTCCTAAATCGTGAAGTGGTTGTCCTCAATGTGCGTTCAGGCGTTTGTCCTCAAATTTGACGTAGTGTCACACACACTCGCAAGGATGCGTCATGTTCAATGTGTAGTCTTGGAATACAACCTGCTTATCGTTTGTACAAGATAGTATTATACTTTTGGTGCTGTGTGTAGTATAACAGAAAAAAACAAGCTTTACAACTTTGCCTGGAGTGGAAATACACAAAATGTCACTGTCAGGTTTACCAGAATTCTACAGAGACAATGTTGCAGCCAAAGCTACCAAGTTCACAAGCAAGCAAATTACTACACATCGCATATGTATAACTCAGTATGTGGCAGTGTGCCTAATGTAACTCTGAACTCTAACTCTAACTTTGAAATGTGTTTTTTTTTTCCCCCCAGCCCAACTCTCTGTAGAGCTCACAGACTGGGTCCTACCGATGATGAAATGTACCAGCGCACAACTGTGTCTGTCATGCAGAAGGAACCAGGCAGTGGATTTATGATACATAGTTACAGCCCCAGAGGATTCAACATTGATGGCAACACAGTGTTTGGGCCATGTGCTGTACTACTGCCAGCCATCCTGCAGTGGAATGTAAGGATGGATTAACATTAAATGACCCACTATTCATTTATCGTACTACTGATGGTTTCTTTTTTGAATTGCCCTTAAATCTCTCTCTCTCCGTCCTCTTTGTGTGTCTGTCTCACTCCTGTACTCTGCAGGTTGGAAGCCATGCAGACATTACTGAAGAGAGTGTGTCATTGTTTCACATGCTGGAACCAAGAATAGGTAAAGATAATAAATATCTGTATACAGTAGTATGCATTTCAACATTATATAACATGTATCTGATTGAACCTTTGTCCTTTTCAGAGATTCTTGTGCTGGGCACAGGAGCTCGAGTAGAAAGAATTAATCCCAAAGTCCTGGCCTTACTAAAGAGTAAAGGCATTGCTGTTGAGGTGCAGGATACGGTTAGTATACCCAGCACGCAACTAGTTTCTTCATCATATACAGTATACACTCTTGCTGGCTGACTGACCCATTTAGAATAGACCTCAAATCAACTGAGTGTTTGATCTTTTGCAGCCTAACGCATGTGCAACGTTCAACTTCTTGAGCAGTGAACGCCGACTGATAGCTGCCGGTCTCATTCCTCCGCCCATCAGCACAGCTCTGGACTTAATGTAGCAATAGGTATAGTCGTCTGCACACGAAACCATGGACTGATTCCACAGTTGGTGAATGCTAGTGACCTAATGTGATAGATGTTATCTGTTGTCATTTACTGGCAAAGCTCATGAAGTAGCAGCTTCTGTGACATGAATACATTGATTTGTAATGAAGAGGTGTGACATGTGACAGCCATTGCTTAAAAGAGAGAACTGGAATGTCATCTCAGATGTATTTAAAAGGACAAAGGACACCTTTGTTCTAAATGAACGGCACTCCTCTCTACTCCTCCCTAGAGAAATCCCAAACTGATGGCACATGGAAAGACATAAAAATAGCAGCACACAATGATTTTCTATGTAAAGATATAGCAGAGGAGACTGATATCACACACTGTGTGTTGTATTCTGAAGTTATCTGTTCTTTGTTTTCATTGTGTGTGTGTGTGTGTGTGTGTGTGTGTGTGTGTGTGAGAGAGAAGCATTTGCTTTAATCTGCTGCTGTTCAATTCTAACATCTACTAGCAGACAGGGTCAGATAGGATGTCATAGATTTGGTTGGTATGCTGTAAAAATGTCTATTATATTCAATTACATTAAATAAAGTTGATAGATACAGTATAGACAGGTGTGCCTTTCCAGATCATGTCCAATCAACTGAATTTGCTACTGTACAAGTGGACTCCAATGAAGTTGGCAGAAACATCTCAAGGATGATCACTGGAAACAGGGTGTGCCTGAGCTCCATTTTGAATGTTATGTACATGTGTTTTTTTTTTAGTTTGAATACATTTGCAAAACAATTCATATTATGTTATTATGGGGTATTGTGTGTAGCATTTTGAGGAAAAAAATTATCTTAATCCATTTTGGAATAAGGCTGTAAAATAGCAAAATGTGGAAAAGGTGAAGCGCTGTGAAGACTTTCCAGATGCACTGTATATACAGTATAGTTATATGTTAAGTACACATTTGATACAGTACATAACAGATCACATTACATGTAAAATGTGTATTTATGTTTAACCCATCCATTTATAAAAATGTATTTCATGCAAGTTAATACATAACATTATAATGTTCTCCTCAAGGTGGTGTTGGCTGTTCTTAATTTGGTTAAGCCTTTCTAGTCAAGTCAGTTATATTTCTGTAGGCCTAGAGCTGCACAGGCCACATTTCACATGGAAACAAATGACACCCCCTTAACCTGCTTCTCCTTTCTAATCTTCTTTTCACCTATCTGTCTTCTGCCTTTTGCAGGTTCTATGCAGCATACCACAGTTATCTTGGATTTATCCTTCTCAGACTTAAGCTCAATTGAGAAGGGCATGCACAAATCTTTCACAATAGCTCATCTCTAATCATGTCTGTCAACTTCACCTAGATGAAGTCAAATCAGAAAACCCAACCCCCACTGCTGAGTGCCATTGTTGCAGGGTTATGATTACTAATAGAAAACCATGAGAAAAACACTATTATCCTTCAGCAAGTCAGGTCAAAAGAGTAGCCTACATTCAAATTATTTATTTGGAAGGTTAAGTTTAAGAGAATATTATTTCTATAAATATTTTGAAAAACAAGTCACCGTTTTCTCCAGTACCCACGCCATAATTACGTATATTTGTGTAGTATAACTGTCATCATACAGTGGACATTACAGGATTTAACTACTTCTAAAGAGTTTTTTTTCCCCCAAACTTCTCAGGGTCAGTGTTTAAATGGGATATTCCCACATCCCTTGTCTATGTTATTATAAGCAGCTCTCAGTGTGCTTGAAAGGAATGTGAAAGCAGAGAAGCATCTGGCAGAATCCACAAACCATGTTTCACATACAGTACAGTATACCAGTAACATTGTTGTTTCTTTGGTCATGTTAGAGAAATAGTCACCAATTTAATTGATATTGATTGATGGATTTTATTAGATGAAGATTGTGAGATCTTTACTGGTTATACTTTTCGACACACTTAACCTGTGTGACATGAATTCCTCAATACAGTACAGGAAGACATGAGGTGCACTAATCTCGGGTAATAAACCAGATGCTCTGCAATATAAGCTACTGTGTGTTGAGTTATCAGACTATTACATTGAACCTGCCGTCAACATAGAGATAATGCATTATATTAATCTTTAAAACTGGGTTGAAACGTTACACATTGGCCTCTTTGTAAGTGCTGTATGTAATTGTGTGTTAGTTGATGAAGGAGTGTGATTTGATTAATCAACTAATAATTATAGTTATTGCATTTTGACAGACATGTTACTATTTCAGTTGTATTTCCTGTGCTCTTTGCAACTCATGATTAAATGTACCATTTGCCACATACAAAAGACAGTGCTTAATTTACATGTATGGCCCATCTCAACCACACCCAAGCATTTGTCCCAGCTACAGACTGGATGGCAGGATGTAGCTCCCTGATACCCAGCTGTGTCTGCAAGCCTGCAGCTAAAGTCTGCAGTCACACTGGACACAACCAAATTAACATTTACCTATGGGGGTGGCCATAACTGTTTACCCTTTCTTCTATGCTGTATAAAGTTGCAAACATCCCTTTGTCACTTCAGAAACGTGTTGGTTTAACTTTGGTGAAACCATACGTTCTCCCTTGATGCGTACCATTGTATTTATTAAAGCCTGCTTTCCTGATTCAACGCTATTCAACAACGACTGGTCTACGTTTTTTATGATAGAAAATTATTACTATCATTGAGTTACTAGACCTCAGTCTTCCTCAGAGTCTCCGGGCTGCTCTTTGCACAATCCACCAAAAGGAGCTCCTGTGATTCTGCGGTGCATGTCCATGATATCGTCGCACTCCCTCTCAAAATGAGTGGTTGCGTCATACGAACGTGACACAAATATCTACAGTGAAGACAGAACAAACACTCTACATTAGGGATGTTGGACACACCTCTGTCTCCCGATAAATCCCAGCTGTGCACAATAGTGCTCCTGAGAGCTAGAGAAGATGTGACACAAGAGGATTAAAACACAAGAGCAGTGCTGAGGTGAATCCCATTTAAATTAAGTTATCTTAAATTATGTCATCAATACCTGACTCCTCCTTCCATCATCGGTGGGGATGAAAAGGTTACTGATAGAGACCAACCTGTTAGTCAAAGCAAAGAACAAGACACTAACATGAGCTAAGCGCTAACCACCGCATGTCTGACCGCTATGACACCTGGCATCTGGCTCACTTTTGCACGATAGGTTCAAGCAGCTCCAGGCCTGCCTGCAGCTCCTTCTCTGGTTCACTTGTTTCTACGGTTGTGCTGACTGTGGCGATGTACATGCCGTCTGGGGACACATTGTGGGCATAGGACACCATGGATATGTAGATGTCTGCCATTGCATGGGAGGAAGTGGGGAAATTTGTCAGAGGAGAGCCACTGGTTCCCTTTTCCAGTGCAAATATAAAGATGCACTTCCTTAAGCACAGAAGATGGGGAAAGTACATACACACACTATGGTTAACTGATGGTGATAGTGTGTTGCAATGTGTCCCAAGTTAAACATACACTCCTCGATTGCGTTATGGTTCCCCTCAGATCTGGAAAATTGATTTCAAGCTCACTGGTTATGTTTTGTGTCACTGTTGTGTAGAGAGGTGCGCCTGGCGTTAGGGGGAGGGGTAGAGAAGACATGAGCCTATGAGCACTATGGCAGGGAGCAGAGATATAGGCCATTAAGCACTTGAATGGGCCATTTCAAATGAAATTAATAATGGTTTAGTAACACTGGTTTTAACCATAAGATATCTGCCACTATAAACCGTGAATCAGCTTCCACTTGTTCTGTTACACTGAATACTATACCTGATTTCCTGTTGAGTTGTGTTTGGGGGATGATGATTTGACAAGATCTGGTATCATGGGTGTGTTTAATTGGATGATTTAATAGACAGATGGCCCGGATTACCCTGTCTACTTTCTTCACTCGATTAGGCACATAGCTGGGATCACAGATTAACTGTTTGCACTGGAACACCTGTTAAAGTGAGAGAACAGGAACATACTTACTTCCATAGGTCCCTAAAATGAACCATTTACAAATGGTCATAACTCACATCTCCTCCAGATTTCACAGCTGTTGCCATTCTCCACCACGATCTCTTCCACGGCCCTGTTCATCAGGTATGTTCGTCCATGCTGCGCATTCAGTCTGCAGCATAAAGGAGACGAGGGTTGTTTCTATAGCGATAGCACAACACTGAGTGAAAGTCTGTGTGTGGTAGTAGAACCTGGCAAAGCCCTGTGGTAGCTCAGCCAGCCCATAGACGGGGTAGAGATATGGACTAGCGCTGGAGCGAGAGAGAGATTCACAGTATAGCTTGATCCGTTTGATGGTCTCAACGCATGGCTGGTCCAAGTAGCTACAGGAATACAGGGAGGAAAGCATATGATGATTTCCCAATTGGCATCTGCCATCAATACACTCTTTTAAAACACCACCAGTAAACAGATTATTGCTGATTGGCTCAAATTAGTGCCTGGGCTTTCACTTGCCAGTCTGGTATGGCAAATAATGTCTAATGTCATAATGGTTATGGTTACTGACTCTTCACTGTGATGCAAAGCCATGGTATGGCACATAAACTCCATGACATCTGTTCGAAGTCGAAATGACGAAAAAGGTCACGTGTGGTGGTTTTACTGGGATCCATGTTCTGATGCGTGCGAAGATCTCTGTCTTCAAAGTTAAGGGTAAAGAGGATAAACTTCCGGAACCTTCTTTTGTCAAACATGCCCATCAGATCTAATACACATAAACATAATAATAAATGGAAACCTACTGTGGAATTGTGATTGTTGTCCTATGAATGAATGTTATCAACTATGTGTCACCTGAAGCTTGAGCATCAGCTTCTGTAGCAGGAACTGTGTGTATTTTTCCTGCTTTGTATACATAGCTGTTTTCAATCACTTTAAAGTCCAGGTACTGTGTAATCCCTGTATGCACCAAGATTCTGACCAGCTGACCTGAAACAAGCCTGCAGTTATTACTCGGAAAACACAATATATACAATTCCAGTTAATTACAGTATATTATGTTTATTGAGAAAATGCATAGAATTTGCAATAATTGTTATATGAAAACTAAATTGATCATATATGCCCAAACCATTTACAAGAAAAAATTTGGGGATGAGGTCAACATTCCAGTCTTTTCCTAGTCCCATAGATTTAGCTGGACGGGGAAGGTTGAACTTCTTGTAAAGCTGTAAATGTACAGTAAGAACACCTGTCATGTTAGAATGTCCATCTGTGTTTGAGGTGGTAGTGGGGGGCTGTGGGTGTATTCAAGTGACCTCACCTCCTCAAGAGGAGAGATGGATGCACACTCTCCACCATAGCAAGGGCTCCTGTCTATGTGAAGGACCCTCTTTCCACTAAGTGACATCAGAGCAGAGAGAGTGCATTCCTGAGGAAGTTACTGTTTAGTAAAGGAGGTTTGTTTTCCTCAGCTCATGTTAATGTTTTTTTCATTGTTAATGATGATGTAAAGGATAACAATTTGTCGTTTAAATGGTCTAAAAAGTATTATACTATAAATATAATAATTTTTAGACCATTAAAACGACAAATTGTCGTGTAAAATACACCGTTTGGAGTTAAGTAAAATTTTCGTGTGATTGTAACTGTTTCACAACTCATTTAGCAAGTGGTAAAATCATCATTATTAATGTTAATTCTATTATAGGATATATATTTCTCAGCAACATAGCATACTAGTTGTATCAGTGGGTAAGCAGTTAATATAATATATTGTAATTATTATATTACTATTTGTACCAATTTGACTGTTGTGATAGTAATCTTTCAGAGATGTATGTGTCCTAATTAATTATGATCTAAATATATACATTTACTTAATTAGACATTTTAAATATAAAAAATAAAATGTTTTTACCTTTAAACCTGTTCCAAGCACTATAATATCATACTCCTGCATTTGAACTAGTGATCTCTTTGTTCCTGTGTTTGTTGAGTGTGTGTTCAGTAGCCTAATGCACAACGATTATAAATGAATGTTGTGTGTCCCCCTTTACAATAATCCTCTTAAGACTGGCTGCAGGTTCATGATACATACCTCATACTGATATATATAGAGATAGATAGAGAGACAGGCCATACAGTATTAGGCCTTTTATTTCAAGATAAATGTTTGTGACAATTGATAATTTATTTTTATGTGGTTGTTAGAATGGTAGATCTTTTTTGGTATCTCTAAAACACAACCAAAAAGAAAATCAATAAATAAACTCAAATCACATTTGGTTTCCAGGGACTTTAAACATATAAATTACGATTTTCCATCTTTAGTGTAAGAAAGTATGTGCTTCTTCATTAGCACAACACAATGATCAGATTATATTCATCCACACTCGCTCAATTTGGCAAAAGCTTCTCATAATAGGTATTTAATGGCTCCGCTGCAAAGTTAAAAGCATTATAGTTATTAATAGGGGGAGTAGTTGGGTTGAGGAAAAGAGGTAGGCCTAGGTCTTTAGCCTCAGTTTGAGTGAGTATGCCGTTGGTTAACAAATAAACACGCCAAAACACATTCCAGTGGTTTGTGTTATGGTGGACAACTTGTTAAAGATAAATTAGGTGCCAGTATTTTGTCAATCATAAAAGTGCACAGATCCAACTATCTATGTAGAATTGTTGCTTTGACTTCCTGTAGGGGGCAGCAATACGCTTTAGGCTACTGGTAGTCTGCCGCACAAAATATAACCGGAAGAAGAAAGCAGGCGTTGCGTGTGAAGTTCAAGTTTGTGTTCAGGCGAATTACAAAGAGGAATACAATAAAGATAGGCTACAACTTCTCGCAACTTTGACATTTTCGGTTGAGTGAGCTTTGCACTTGTAAGAGAAATGTCGGCACCAGTAAGTTGATGATTATGACCTTACGCATATGATGCAACTATAATTTATAATATCAGCATCTAGGCTACATGGGCGTGTTATATATTTTTTCACGATATGCAATGCTATAGCCTATTTATTGACAACATGACATATCAAGTTAAATACGCAAGCACAGCTGTTCTTCAATGCATATTTCATACTAGGCTATGTTTACTCAGTTTTCAGATGATCATAAACACAAGCGCGTATCAAGTCACTCAAATCCTGGGTTTCTTGAGCGTTTAAGTGACACTGCTGGAGGAATGGTGGTTGGTGTTGGCCTGTTCTTAATCTCATTTTATGTCCTCTTCACCAATGAGGTGAGTTACACGTCACGTGAAGTAGAAGCAATAACTACATGCATGCTTCGCATGCTTTAAATAGCCCCTTCAGCACCATATTTCACTTGCATGATGCATCATCCTCACCCTTAAACTCAGGGAAGGGCATTGCGAACAGCGGCTTCCTTGGACGAAGGCCTTTCTCAGGTTGTGTCCCTTGACCCCAGCTCCAGTTTAGACCTCCAGAACAACAACCACTTAGTTCACCTGTCTGCACAGCTACGTACCCAACAGGTAGGCTTCACACAACTGGCTAAGACTGTGGAGCGTGGACAGTTTTAGTCAATGTCTCAACCAGGCCATGTCTCGATATTTCACCAATACTGATTTAGTGTAACTGTATTTGTCTGTGTATCTAGCCTCTGCATGACCCTAACTACAAGGTGGTGGTACACGCAGTTAAGCTTAAGAGACAGGTGGAGATGTACCAGTGGGTAGAATACCAAGAGAGCAAGTGAGTGTTATCCGGATGTAGGCCTCTAAGTCTGAAGTACTTTCAGACTGTTGGTTTTAATGGTGTTTATTTCAGGGACTACCAAGAAGATGGGGAAACTAAAACTGAGACAACGTACACATACAGTAATTTGGTTCTAACATAATTTCTTGTTTTTGTTATATAAACATATTTTTATATCTTATATTTTTTATTTGTATTTAGTTCATATTTGGTCATTTGTTATTTTCAGACACGGAATGGAAACCAGAGTTGATCAACAGCAGGCATTTTGATAAGGAAATAGGTCACATTAATCCAAGGTATTCAAATTAATGATTATAACTAATTTAGTTTTCTGCTCAATTTGTAAGAAGAATTATGGAAATAATAATGATTGTTTGCTACATTCTTTAGTGCCATGGCAGTTGAGAGTGTAACAGTAGTTGCTCCTGAAGTTTCGGTTGGCCCATTCTTTCTGTCTCCAGGTATGTAGAAACACAGCAAATACGTCCGAACATATACAGTAAAAAGAAGGCACATTTGGCTTGGTGAGAACTGAGTAAATAAGTAACACAAAAAAATAAAAACAATTCTAAAGGGCTATAAAGATAAAACAAATTACATTTTGTATTTTGGTGTGTATTAAGTGCTTTCTCACCATGTATCAATTAATTGTTCCAAGGTATAGTCAGCTATTGCAAGCTAACTGTAAGATAATACACTTTTTGTCAAACATCTCCTCGCGTTTCGCTATATTTGCGTTCTTTGTGCATGCTGAAAGAAAAATCTGGTACTTCTCCACAGACCTGGCTCCATTAATGGCAACATAAACAAAGTGGCGAATATTTCTCGGAACAATGCCGCTTTGCAATGCGTTTCATTGTGTTTTTTTTTATTTCAGCTTATAGTTGGCAAGTGTTTTCGAGTGACTAACCCTGCCTTTTAATAATAGGGCTTGTGGACCAGATCAATAACTTTCAGACGCTCAGCCTGGAGAATTTTCCTTTCCATGAATTGAACATTTTTCTCACTGTTCATGAAGACTATTTCTATCACACCCCAAAACCACAGAGACCTGAGGTGAGAAGCACTCTAGACACTTGTGCAGGTTCACAATTTTCTACATACATTGGCAAAGTCATATTTGCTTTTCTTGGCAAAGGTATACTCCTGAAAAATGCCACAGTATCCCCAGAATCCAACTTTTTTATCCAATCTCCCTGTTTCTGTTTGAAACATTGCCTGTGCAGTGGAGGAGTAACAGTGTTTGTAGCCTAGGCAGATATGTGTCTGCTGGACACATCCATCTGGGGAGCCGTCCATTGAAACGGATTCATGGGGGCAGGCGCTTTAAAAAAAAAAAAAAAATTGCATGTGAACCAGCAATCTGTTATCCACTCTTGCAGTAGACAAGTTGGGAGAAGAAAGCCTTTGCTTTAATAATAATTAATAATAATAATTAATAGTAAATTCCAATAAAACCGATGCTATACTGTATTATGCATTTTTAACTCGTACAACTTTGTATGTGGCTCATTAGGTGGGCGATGTGCGTGTGAGCTTCTCCTATGCTGGACTCAGTGGAGACCATTATTATCCAGGCCCAGCAGAAACTGTGAGTGTGTGAGTGTGCCCATCCATATACAGTATATTCTTAAGATTTGATGAGGGCCAGATGACTGATGGTTACAGAATAGTGGCGTAAGCAATATGTTTGTTTTTAATGTATATTGAACTAAAGTTCAAACCTATCCTAACCTCAGGGTTTCAGTACCTTTTTGTTGGG
>JAOEGT010049067.1:0-20124 GCA_025447795.1 Speoplatyrhinus poulsoni
AATACACAATCAGTGCACACACCCGTGAGACAAGGAGCGCTGGGGAAGTGCACGTCTGGAAACCGAGGGCGGGAGCATGCAGGCCCCAGTAACTGTGGGAGGGGGTGAGCCGCCCATCGGCGGCGCGGCCCAGACCGTTACAGTGATATAATTATGGAACACAATGTATCTTTCCATAGTTACGCGGATGACATTCAACTGTACATCTCTACTGAACCAAATGATCCTGCAGCTTTAAAATCTATTACTGAATGGTTTTAGGCAATACATCTTCTTAAAGTTAAATGAGGGCAAATCTGAAATTTGACAGTTTTGGAGTTGTGTGAGGCTTAGTCTCACCATTTTCCGTTCATTAGCACTACGTCACAGAGGCTACTCTGTGTTGAATGTCTGATGCATATACCCTCGTAAGCTCGACACGGGACTCTGACTTTTGGGAAGTAATACTGTCGATATCCATTGGTTTTTTGTATTGTCACTCACAAATGTATCTCCGTAATTTCCGGTGCTTTATTTACTATTTTAAATTAAACACTGATTTTAAATAGTATCCATAGCCTATAAAATGTACAGATTTACAAGTCCTGAGTCCTGTTGTTTAGTTTTCCTCATTGCAAGTTTAATGTCAGACTTTAAGTTACATAGTTGGTCAAGTAGGCGGGTACTGACACAATTAGCCAGCGCTATGTCCCAGACATTATGTATGTAAAGGCTGGCTCTGAGACACTATGTTGGACTCAGATCAGGTAGTGAAATTATAGTTCTTTCACCTGAGAAATATAGCTAAATTTCGAAATTTTTTAAATAAAAAACATGCTTTTGTATGGCCAACTCGCCTACTGTAATTTGCTGTTCACCGCCCTCCCAAAAAAATGTACTGAGAGACTACAGCTCATTCAAAACTCTGCAGCTAGGCTTTTAACAAGAACTAAGAGAAGAGAACATATTGCTCCAGTATTGGCCGTCCTAAAATGGCTACCAGTAGCATGCATAATTGATTTCAGGATCAATAATAGATTTTAGGATCAATTATTTTCTATGCTATTCTGCTGTTATCTTATTTTATTTCTTACTTTATTTTAGTTGTTATGTCATTTCAGTATTCTTTTAACCATTCTTAACCCTCTTATGTTGCTCAGGGTCTGTATACCTCAGGCTATACAGCACCCTTGTATGCGTACGAGGGAGTCTTGGTAATTCCTACACTGAGGTTAGTGGGTACAAGGGGATATAACCCTCCATAAAAGACATGTACTGATAACTAAACTGCTACTGGAATATGCACTTCCTCCACCAGATTAGCATGGTGCTATACGCATGGTACGCAACAAAAAGGATAAAGTTTAAATGTCTTATATTTCTATCATCTGATTCCTTTAACCACTTTTATTAAATGCTACATAAAGATTATTATTATTATTATTATTATTATTATTATTATTATTAATAGCCTACTGCACAATAGGCATTACAATATTACATAGGGTACAGTAGATGGAGGGGGCAATGAGCAGATTATTATGTTACGTGCATACATTTATTTCTGTCCATATTTTTTGTTTTAAATTCAGCACAGTGCCATGATAATACCAATAACGGTGCTAATTTGGTCACTATAATCATGATAATGTAGCAGCCCTTGAGATCCGGAATAAAAACGCTAGTCATTTATGGCTGTATGCATCAATTTTACATTAGATGTTTGGGCTAAGCAGGCTGGTGGTATCAATTCTGTTGATCTCCATGTGCAGTTCTGATTATTATTCAATTCAGATAAACAATATAATTGGGAGCTGTAAATAAGTAGATATGAATAAATAATCACAGTAGGCTATACACCTCCAGGCATATGCACTATAATAGTTATTGATCATTTACTGTAGTTACAGAAATAACTAAACTAAAAAGACTTAAAAGGCTGCATTTAATAAATGTTAAAAACTATAGTTAAAATGCATTTGTGGTTGTTTTGAGAGCAGCTAGTATGAACCACCGGCTTGAGGTTGTTTGGTTAAGAAGCAGTAAATGTACTTTCTCGAAGCTCAAAATATAGAATTTTTCTATTGTAAGCTGATATGGTCTGATGCATCTGCAGCTTGCACTTGCAGCTTCAGTGACATTTCTGAGGTCCAAACTGAGATATATTGTGTAATGAGACCACGGATGGTTTCAGAACTGAGAAAGACAGTGAGTCAAATGTCTTCCTTGGTTATTTTTATCTCAATCTGCAGCTGTCATTCCACTTCCCTTCCTTTTACACTACTAAATGTATGCACCCTGTGCATGGATTGTACCTAAATTCATCTGTCCCACAGGCACTGACAACAATTGGAGCCAAATTAGATTTTTGTGCATCATCATTTTGATTCAGCTACAGAGAGAAAGAGGGGAGTGCTAACTTCTCCATATGAGCCAGAACATTTGAAAGGCAATTTTAAACAAGTGACAGCACAATGGATGAGAGCACTAAGGGCCATCAATCAACTGTCAAACATAACTAAGTCAGAGTTCTAGCTAATATATACTTACAGCCTCGCTTCTACCCCTGCACTGCTGCAAATGTCTTATTCCACTTGCTTCCAAGGCAAAAAGATGAAGGACAAAATATCTGCTATATTGAAATGCTTTTCACAGTACTATGCAATAGGCATATTGAAAAGTGCCTTTTTTTATTTTTTACTATGGACATTCAACTATTTAAATTATACCTTACAGTACTATGAAACCTGGCTTACTTTGCTGTACTCTCATAGTAATTTCATTATAAATAATTATAGTAATACAAAAATAATTCTATAAGGATTTAGAAGGCCACTATTTCTTTCACAAGTAAATAAATAATGCTTTCTTGTGTTATTTGAACTAAAGCTGCTTTACATGCTATCTGTGTGTTGACAGAGAGGCAAGATATGCAGTTATCATTTTTAATTAGCATTAGAATGCAAAACCATACATAACATAATCCTAACAAGCAGTTTGTATCGTATCTTGTATTTCACACCTGTCATAACAGCTGTTAATTAGATGGTTGAAAGGGCGTGTGTCTCTTGCCATTACCTATTTTATGTTTCTTCTTGTTTCAGATAGTGATTGGTTTAGATTATGACAAACTGAAATGTATGCTGGCTAATAACCTGAATCAGGTTAAATCAATTGGATTAACCTGTCATCTAAAACAGGAGATGTAAAATTGTTGCTTTGAATCAAAATAGCATGCAAACCTAATTTCCCTGCAGCATGGTAGTGGAATATAATTTACTTTTATGTGTTTCATTTGTATTTAATCATAAAGTATGCCTGCGTTACAGCTCTAAGGGATTCTCCTGCCTATGCAAATATATAATACAACTGATAAAACAGAGGAGTACTGAAGGAGGGAAAGGGAAGAATTATAGAAAGGTAGACAAATAAAAAAGTGGCACCAGAGAAGAGCAATTGGGAATACCTCCCTTATCTATGTACCTCCAGTAATACATACAGATGGAGGCAATCTAATGCCGCCTCTCCCTGCCCTTCTCTGACCTTTGCATGACCTTTCCGTGTCCTATAACTCTATGACAAGAGGGACCATCTCTGTGGGATGATGATTGTCTCATCACACACAGCCAATGTGATCAGGTAGCTACAGTACAGGCCTCTGTTTGTGTCCGAATCCCTCTTGTGGTTGAAACCAGCTGTAGAAAACATTGTTTTGGTTTGAAACTCATACAGTGCACTAAAATCACACATCTTATTAAGCACACAGTATAACTCTACAGTATCAATATAAATGCTTTATTGCTGTTTACATAAAAAAACAAAAATGCTCATTAGAACGTGTTACGTGTTAAGTGTTTTTGCTCCTACAATAGATATCAGAGAAAGAATACTGACGTTCTCCGTCTAACAGCAGAAAACCCAAAAGCCCGCTGGTACAGTTTTCCTTTCATCTTCACCTAGCATTTCACAGCAGCATATCTGTCTGAGAAGAGATACACGGAAGGAGTTTCCTTAAGCGCAACGCAAGATACCTTCACGTGTAGCTAAGGAATTGAGCGTTCATTAGCTATGAAGTTGTCATGGTAAACCTGAGAGGTGACAGATAGGGTTAACTCAACCTCCACACTGTACCAACCGATCTGACAATCACCTCCTCTCAAGATGTAGGGTTGGCTCTGAATTACCCAGCTGACAGCTTAGTTGTATAATGTTTACAGTTGCTACAGTGCTTTAAATAATATGCAAAAGTCTTCTTATATATTGTCAAGTCCCCTTGCTCCTATGTTTGTTTAACTCCTTGTGTATGAGGAAATGTAGCCAAAATTCACTTTGTGAACTGAATATTGACACGTTCTATTGGGAAGTGTTTGCAGTAGTGCGGCGTAGATCTCGTTAATTTAGAAACTGTTGTCTTTAACCAATTGGCATTGCTACAACCGTTTGTATCGCTTCATCTGGCTCTACCACCATTTTGAAACAAACTGTTGACTTAACTAGCTGCGCTTACATGGACCCTATTATTCCGTTTGGAATTGGTTTAAAAGCCAAACCAAAAGCCAAAGAAAATGCTCCATATAAACACCTCAATCAGAAGAGAAACATTCAACCCGATTGAAATTTCATTCGGAAGCAGAGGGATAATATAACCTGTGGTGTTCTAAAATTACATAATTCTACCATATAAACGGTTAAAGCCAATAACTTCATGGTTGCATTATTCTGCGCATGCCCCATCTTACGGGGCTCTGCACACAGAGCTCTCTTCCAGCACAGGGAACACCGCCATCGACACGCTGTCCTTGACCAAGGCAACAAATCTTCCCCTGATGACATCTACGGGCCGGAGCCGCACCATCCATACAGCCTCCAGGATCGCAAGATCATCTCCCATTCACCACACTCAGTCAAAGAGAAAGAAATACACAAAAATGACACAAAGGAGCCAAATGTATACCCATTTAAGCCCCTAAGCAGGGGGGAACATTAACTGTTGCTAACTAAATGCTTCACTGTACAAATAGATTTTAAGTTTGATTTTGAAGGTCGACTGCAGCTGGTAGGGAATTACATAAAAGTAAGGCCATATGTGAGAAAGCTCTAAATCCTGCTGACTTCTTTTTAACTTTAGGGATGGATAGCAAGCCTGCATTTTGTGAGCGTAAGGCTTTGGATTGAACATATGGTATCACTAGGTAAGATAAATAGGAAAGTGCCAATCCATGTAATGCTTTAGATACAAATACATGAATTAGAGTCTCTGCATCTATCAAAGAAAAAATCTGCATTTTTTAAAAACATTTTTGTAATGTTGCGAAGATGGAAAAATGCAATTTTAGTAACTCTTTAATGTGCATAGCCTCACTCTCTGACGTACCTACAGCTAGAAGCTAGCCCATTTTAGCCTTTTTGCTAGCAGGACACGTTACATTATGAGCTAGATAATGTGTGCATGTTTCACATCTATTTAAATAAATTGCGACGGCACATGTAAACACAAGACCCGATTAGGTGACATCCCATGTAAACAGGTAACCAGAAATCTTTATTTGGAAAGATTCCATTCAGAAAGACTTAAAAGTGTCCATGTAAACCCAGCTACTGTCATCACAACCCCATGGTAGCTGATTGGTCCACCATCCCATGTGCCTGTGTGAACGCTAAAGCAAATAGGTTCGACATACTATAATCTCAGTGAAAATTGGGATTTGGATAATACTTTGAATTTGATGCACACAAGTATTGATGACAAGGAGAGTTGCAGTATATGAGCATGACCTGTCAGAGTTGAATCCATTTGAGTGATTGCTATCATACAGTACATGGCATGTAGGCAGGTCATGGAAACAGACATGAGCATAGCAATCATCTGTTTTTATGAGGCGACACTCACAACAGCTACACAAGCATTTCAAATGACTTGCAATGAATTAGCGCTGGTCTACTTCACCATCAAACTTGTCAAATGTGTCTCTAGATGGATTTAATCATGGGGCTAGCATTTCATGCTTCATGTGCTGAATAATATGAGATAGAGAATCAGCAATGATTAAACATTTGGTTTTACTGCAGTGATTAAATGTCTGTCACTTATGTTGAAGCAATGTGTTTGATGAGTTCATGTCTTTGGTCTATTTAGTATCAGTGGACCCAACATGGAGAATACTGATTTTTATATAACTTTGTCTCTTCCAACACATATGGCCATTTGGTTTCAAACACGAGGATGCCAGCAACCCTTTCCTCATTTGCCCCCTTCCCCTTTCCCCACACACACACATGCAGTACATTCCCCCAACCGAAGTTTCCAAACTGGTTACACACAAAGCAAGTCAGTTTGCACTAGCAAATTGGGAAGAGGTTTGTTTTTTGGTGGGCGCAATATACATACTGTAAATATGAATGGTTAATTTTGGCTTCTGGAATATCTGAACCCTTTTTCTGTGATATGCAGGTCTAACTGCTTTAAGCAGACAGCTTGCAGTTATATTAGCTTGGCAAAAGCCCCCCAAGAAAATTCTATTCATGCTTTTGTTTACAAGTTAATTGCAATAGTATGATTTGTTTTATAATCTACTGATCGTGCTGCCGTGAAAATCACAACTTAATCAGATACAACTTCTGCCTCAGCAGGAAGAAATATCTCTGGGGGAAGATGCTGGAATGGAGCTGAATATGCACATGTTGGTTTTGGCTTTCTGTGTTTGTGAGTTTGTTGCCATTAAAAACTTGCACGGAACATCCAAGAATCGTTGTGTGTGCTTAGTGTGGATGTCAAAAGCGGCTCAGCCATAATTCCCTGCGATGTCGATCTTAATCACCAGAGAAAATGTATTTGGTAATGGGTGAATAAAACAGTTCATCTTGTTAGCTAAACATTTGGTTCTGTTTGATAATGTTCACGCATGCACACACAAACACACATGGTACAGTAAGTCTTTTGCCAACATGGTGATGTAAAGACATCAGTACCCCAGTGCACATACTGAATGTACTGTATGAGCTCCCAAGACGGTTTAGGGAAAAGGGAATATGCTTTGTATTTGTGTGTGCTTCAGTGGGCCATGTCCTTTCTGTCTTAGCAAGCTGACAGTCGTCATCAACGCTGTGACATTCACAAGTCAGACGTTGTACCTGTCAGCCCAGGCTTCTTCCATCAGAACCACACCAGTCTGCATGAAACACATTCAAAGCTCAAATGACCTTGGAATGGACAAAAGGAAGCAAGGGAGTTGAAAGGCATGGCTGACAAAGTCAGATTACATTTACAGTAGGCTATGCTTTTCCTACACATTATGGACATTTTGAAATAATATGGAATTACAAGCAGATGGTTGCAATGACATACAGACCAAAGGCAGTTAGTAAAAATAGGTGCCACCTCTTTACATGGATCTCAAGATAAGTTAAAATATTGATGGCCTACCTCGCTAAAACCTAGCCTAAGACTATCCAGTTTAAAGACTATCCAGTTTAAATTTTTATGAGCTTATCAGTCTGGAACTCCTCAATGCAAAAGTATTTGTCGACAGTGAGGAAAACAGTCAGCCAATCAGCTGTTAGCTAATGTTTTTTCTAAGAATTAACATACTGCACATTGGTTGGTTGCCAAAACAATGAGCTTTTGCATGGAGAGTTCCATACAGAGACTCAGGCGAAGTCAAACATGAGCTTGTGAGATCAGGACGGTATCCTGATGGTTTCCTGATGGCATCCGAGATCATGGTGTCACAAGGCTACAAGGCTAAAACCATGAAGTCTGTATAACTATTGCCATTCTGATTAATAAGATAATAATGCAATATTAGGGCAGTATGCTTGCACTGAAACATTATTCATATGTAGGCTTACTTGCAAGCAGGGTCAGACTGGCCATCGGGAGAGTTGGAGGATTTCCCGAACGGCCGGTCATAGTTTCAGCTGCTACAGTATTGGCCACTGCTATGCAATTTTTTATACTATAATACTATAATACATTTTTAATAAAAATTTAATATTTATACATTTATAATAAATAGGCCTAAATAAATTTGAATAGGCCAATTGTTTTATCGGTCGTGTTCGCTTTGAGTATGGCCTGCCCTTAATAGGTTACCATTTGGTGGAGCGATCCAAATTTCAAAAGGGGGATGTTTCCTGTAAAAACCTGAATAATACACGTTGGTCCTGACTGAGTGTAGCCTAAATTAATATTTAAAAAGAAAAATAAATAAATAAACATAAGGATACAAGAAATGGGCACTTAGGCACAGGGAGATCACCAAACCAAACATTCATGAATAGGTAAGCTAAGTTTTTTATCAGGGATGAACCGATCTGTACTTTTTGGGCTGATGCCGATTGCCGATTTTCAGTCTGTAAAATCAGTCGATATACCATTACCGATTTTATACTTTTTAGATACATTATTCATAATTTAAGATACTTTTTTCCTCCAGAAAGACTTGTACTCACTGTGAGCTAATTTTTCACTCCACCTGCAAGTCCTGCACCTATATAAACAGCACAAGCATGGCTAATAATGTTTTGTGCTCAAACATTTGTTTTGTGAATTATAACATATTATGTTATAAATCATAAAATATGAATAAACGTAAGATGCATTTCTTTGATACATTTTTACAATGAGTATACACAACATAGTTCTAAGTGCCCAAAATTGCTATATTGATAAAGGTAGGGAATCTATATATTATTGAAATATTAACATGTTGACAAGCTCTACAAACTATAATTTACTATCTCACACTAATACCTGATATGACTAAAACCTGGCAACCTGTGGCTCTCACATTCTGTCCACTATTACCTGATTTGACTAAAACCTGGCAACCTGTGGGTTGCTTTTGTCAAAGGACTATTGGTCTGACTGATTCGTGGATCACAGAACATCGGATAATGTGCTAAATTAGGTGTATATTGAAGGATCTAGTTAGTGTAAAATGTATTTTTATTTTATTATTATTATTATTATTATTATTATTATTATTATTATTATTATTATGTATTTATACATGTATAATAAAGTTATTTTGATGAAAAACTATTTTTTTACAGATTTGGGATAGGTTAAATGGTCTCCTCATTATATTAATTTAAAGAAAGCAATGTCTTTCTATCTCGCCTGCGACAGCCATTTAATTGACAAAAAAGATCGGTTTTCCATATCCGCCAATACAAAGGATAATCAGACTACCGGTACCACCGACCTTGTATTTTGAGTGGAAATCGGTCGATTCCGATATGGTTCAACCTATCGGTGCATTCCTACTTTTTATAGGTGGGTCTAGTGGCATGTTTCCCCAGGGGTAAAATGTTTAATGTCTCTCAAAAGTATTAACAAATGTGTAGGCAAAATTTTTTTTTGATTTATGGTTGACCAAAAATCTAAATATACTTTTGTCTCTCGCTCATGCAGCCTCCCCCAGGTCCTAGTGCCTGCCACCTCATTTATATGACATGGTACGATGGAACGGTTGAAATTGACGACAAAATATATTGATCTATATATTTATTTATTAAGGGAGGCAAACTAATTTTTTAGGGGTGCTGCAGCCCCAAATATTCGTATTGGCGACGTCCCTGCTTAGGCTACAAAATAAGATAGCACTGCATCATAGTTTATTAAAGTGGATGTGTATTTGTGTTTGGCAATGGAAACAAGGCCTACACGGTTTCCAAGCTGGTGTCAGAACCATTTTTCAGTCCCAGTCCAAACCTGCTTGCAAGTGTGTCACGTATACGATTGAGATATTCCAGAGGGCCATCTGTCACATAGTAAATGACATTGTAAACGACAGCTTGACTTGATACATACACACTACAGCAGCACTAACGTATTAACGGTGGCATTTGTGCTGTATGTGTGCACACACAAACACACATGGTAAGAGTCTATTGCCAACATGGTGTGTGTGTGTTGCTTGGAATCCCCTTTATAAAGCCATGCGACAGCACTATAATCTGTTGGGAGGAGAGGAGGCGATGAGAAGAGAGGAGAGGAGAAGAGGAGGGAATAGAGGAGGAGAGGAAGGGAAGAGAGGAGAAGGGTGCTACTAAGGCATGTCAAGTTGGGATGGGGGGGAGTCAGGAAGGTAGTGGAAGGTGATGGCAAGGGGGTGTGTGTGAACGTGACATTTGACAGCCTATTTATAGCTGAGTTAGTTACTTACCTCTCTCTCTCTCTCTCTCTCTCTCTCTCTCCACCTCCTGCCATCACCTCTGTGTCTTCAAGCCCTCTCACTTAGTCTCTTTCTCGCCTCAGAGCTCTTAATTCTACACTGCTTGTGCATTCCTCCACGCTAGTCTCTTTTCTCTATCTGCTACAGCTCTCCTGTAGGGCCGATTCCTATTGCCTGGCTGTAGGGCTGGCTGTTTCTTTTAAGGTATATTGTTTTTATAATATCATTCTTGTTATATTGCATTTTAACTCAATATTATTATTATTATTATTATTATTATTATTATTATTATTATTAATAATAATAATAAACAATATTGCAATAGTAGCCTATCACAAAGGTCTACTGATGTATACAGACAGCGAGTTGTTTACAGTAGCCTATGAACAGAAAACACAATGTCATATTACATTTTTTTCCTCAAATAGCTTGAAAGCCGTTGCTGTATAACACTAATGCGTGGTGCTAAGCATGAACATATTGCCGCACACAGACACACACTGCACACAAAAGCATTTGTCGCATTAGCGTAAAAAACAACATGCTTAGAAGTGAAGCCTATTTGCCTTCAGCGTTTAGCACCCGGTTCTGTATCGACCTTTAACACTTGAGCCAAAGTGTTTTTCAACGCTCTTTATAAGCATAAAAGTCACACAACGCAAGCTGCGCAGCATTCAATTAACGCTGTACACCGACAGTCACAGTTTGTCCTGTGAATTCTAATCCCAGATCTTCACAGGGCACAATTAACGCTAATTGCATCGCCGACAACCAAAGCCCACCGGCAGAATGAAATGTGTGTTGCATGCGATAATAAATTCTCCCATTCCATGCGTTGTCCTGCCCTCGGCATCAATGCCCTGTGTGAATAGATAACCTAAAAGAGAGCGAGAGAGAGAGTGTGTGTGTGTGTGTGTGTGTGTGTGTGTGGGGGGGGGGTCCTGCCTCCTATGCAAGCTGTTGATTTGCCACTCTTGGGTCAAGCGGACGCCGGCACTATCTCACAAATGCAATTAGGAAGTGGCCGTGTATGTGAAGGAGCCGTTGAGAGTCTGATGAATTACAGTACCCATCGCCTCGCTCAGTAACCGTAGCCCGACCATGCATGTAGAAAAACACTTTTCCTTACAGTAATAAAGACACAGATATTTTTCTGCAGGGGATTGGTGGTAATATAAAAATAAATGATAGGTGATATTTTGCACTTATTCAGCCCCAGAGGTTTTTATGTGCTATGTGCTGTGTGCTGTGTGCATGTGTGTGTGTGTGTGTGTGTGTGTACCTGTACGGTATGTATGCTGGTTGTACTGTATGTAGAACACTCTGTATGTATGTATGCATACTAATGTACTCATTCACTGTGGTGAATATGTGGGTGCTGTAAAACAGATAGGGATATGGCAGCAACTTTCTGGCGAGACAATATATTTCATATTAATATCTGGCCAGTAAAACACTTGCCCTTGTGAAATATTCACTTGTAAAATACTTTGCCCAGCGACCTCTGCTCCTTGAGTGAGTTTAACGAGTAAAATAGAAACTGATTCTGATTCGGTACCATTATAACAGATGTAATGCGATTGACTCCCCAGCCACCAGCCGAGTGTTTTGCCAATCAGTGTCTCCCTCGTCTCCTTGCAGAAATCCTTAAAGGACTGCAGAGAAAATCCCATTAA
The DNA here is from genome assembly GCA_025447795.1 of Speoplatyrhinus poulsoni. Lineage (NCBI taxonomy): Eukaryota > Metazoa > Chordata > Actinopteri > Percopsiformes > Amblyopsidae > Speoplatyrhinus > Speoplatyrhinus poulsoni. The sequence goes on from JAOEGT010049067.1 coordinate 11,834, forward strand.
AACCATTGAGAGAAGGGCTTAGTGGCAGACCACAGACCTCTGTTCCTCCTGCTGTTTTGTTGCTGTTGAATTCTACATTTTATTAGCTTATATGACGCCAACGCTTTCTCAATTTATTATTATTCTTGTTACTTTATTAGAATGTCTCTTATATGGCGAAACAAAAATAAATATGTAACCTTTACTTTACCTGGCTACTTTCGTTTAAGCTGTTATATTCATGAATACACTTTTAATTGATTACGCGAGAAGCATAGCACCTGCTAGCAGCAGTTGTGTGATGCACTTCTAGACCTTTACCTGCAGCTTTTTAGCTAGCCATATGCTCCATACGCCTCTAGAGTGTTATGCTATGCCTTCTTAGGTGCGCGCGCATGCACCTGTGTGCATGCGTGCTTGTGTGTGTGTGTGTGTGTGTGTGTGTGTGTGTGTGTGTGTGTGCTAGTTACAGTCAGTTAATAAAGGCAGGGAACAGGGGTGAGAGAGGGGGACATGCTGTGTGGAAGGACAATAAAGGAACCTGGTCTTAAACACAGACTCACTTTAATCAGCGCTTTGCAACTCCTACACAATCTCACACACCGTGTGACCCCCACACTGAAGCTGTTCTTCACCCGTGGAGAGACACGCCCACACACACACACACAAGCAGGATTTGATTAAGGAAGGTCAGAATAACCAGCAGCTGGGTAGTGATGGGGTCCCTGTTAGCGGGACTCTGCGTTCAGAGGATATCTCTGGGGGAGTTTTTGGCCTCACTGCTTTAATCCAGAGTCAACATGTTAACAGTTTTTGATTTTTGTGTTCAAACTGAAGTCCTAAATATTAGTTTATTGATCGACTGTCAGACCTCTCACCGCTTTGCTTAGTGTTTCGTTGTTAATGCTGCGTTCCAGACAACTGCTAAGTCGAGAATTTCCGACCTCCTACTAGAACAAGTACAATGGAACCCCACTCAAAGTTGGAGTTCCTACTTGGGGCACATCCAGCTTCCCCGACTTCCCAGTTTGATGTCACACAACAATGACGGCACCCATGCAGGCGCATTATGTAAACTTTATCATCAACTAAAAGGCAATGTAAAGTATATGTTCCAGTATTCAATAAAAATAATACTTGCTATCATAATGTAAAACATGTTCTATTTGTACATTTATGTCGAAATAGGTCAGCAATGTTTTTGTTTACGTTTAGCGTTGTGCACGACGTGGAACGCTTTGAGGTTGAAATTCGGAAATTTCAACTTGGAACGCAGCCATAGGTTCTACTGACCCATTTACTGTTTGCAAGCAATGATGACGTACATACAGGAGTGCATACGTATCATGGAGTCCAATTACCTGTCAAGCTACAGTATGTGAGAACATTAATCACTAAAGATCATGTTTCATTTCTTTCAGCCCATTGTCAAAATCCCTCAAAGCTCCTGGTTGATTTGATGTGCTAAAACAGTTCTTTGACATGGTGAAACATCACATTTTTAGCTAGTTAACGTGATTTACAGTAGCATATTGTTCACGTTGAGTTCAGTGTTCCAGTGGGCCTAGTTTGCATACTGTCTCTGTATTTACTATCAATTTTGTTTAGTTGCTTCGCTTCGACAGCTATACAAAGGTATTATCGTGTTATTAGTGCACCCCGTCACGCAGCAGCTTTTAGGCATTTTTAAGATTTTTCTTAGCAGACGAAAGTGACAAGGACGTGTCGTGCCATAATATATATCTGCCGAAAACGGACCAAAATGGCAAAAAGTGTACCTGTAGAGCTACAGGTCTGGGTGTTGTGTTCCCAGCCGGAAGGTCGTGGGTTCAAACCTTGGTGTTGACCTACCTGTACGCATTCTTGAGCAAGATGCCTAACATCGTAACTGCTCCCAGTGTTGGGTCGCACCTTGCATGGCAGCAATCACCATTGGTGTATGAATGTGAGGCAAAATACTGTAAAGCGCTTTGGATAAAAGTGCTATATAAATGCAGTCCATTTAAAGATATTTAAACTGGTAAGAAAGGATATCTTATCATTTAGGGCAAATAGCAGGTGAAATAATGTTGAGTGGTAAGGATAATTGCAAAAGAGATTATATTCATTTTTTTTATGGGGCGTAACAGGACTTCTGTTGCAACATATGCGCGAACATGTTGGTGAAGTTGGTGTGACTGTGTTTATTGTGCTATGAAGTGAGGTGAGGACAGTCCTTGCAGTCCAGTTTCATAGTTTAGATACATGTTACCATGTTACCAAATGTTCAAAGCTTTGTGTGAAACATGACAATTTTGTATCACTCAAGTAAATAACGTGGCAACATTTGTAACAAAATGTTACCATGGCAGCAGGACAATTTACACAATCTATTTATTTTATATTATCATTTATGTTTTTAATACATTGGCTATTTAATGTCCTGTGAAAAGCATGCCATTGTATGAAAGAATGAAATTTTCAGGCCTGCTATGATGTTCTGTTAATTTAGGCTACTATGATTGTTGTTTCCATGCCATTTACCACTCTGATTCAAGACAATTTTCCTACAGCAACAAGCCTAATATGTTGATAAGTACTGTGAATTGAGGTATCTTATTGGCTCTACGATTGGAATTCATGTGATAAGTTTCCCCAAAGGGCAGCTAAGTGACTCAGAAAACGTGTGTTTCTTGAGGAGCAAAGTTGTGATGCTTCTGCTGACACTGTAGAAATGTTTGAATTCTATCAATCCTGACCATTTACTTTCATGACCAGTTACATACACACATTCCCCATTTCTCTCTCTCTCTATCTGTCTCTCCTTTGCTCGCTCAACCTTCACCCATTCTGAGAGTGCGGTTACGTTTGCCTGTAAAATGTAATGCAGGGAAATGCATTTGCAACAGTTGGAGCGGAAAATGGATTTACGTCCATGGAAAAGCCTATTCCTGCTCCTTGGAGACAAGGTATATGGCCTCAGAGCTATATATCTTAATCAATGATGTTTTCATATTGCACTCTACTTTGTAAAATGTAAGTGTGTCCCTTTAAAAAAAAAAAAAAAACACATAAAGTCTACATGTCAACCACATGTGGAATTAATGTTTTTGGTTGTCTGTATGTATTTTCTGTACATGTCTGTATGTCTGTATGTCGTTTACACGTTTATAGGGGTATTAATTTTATGTCTGAGCAATTTGTTTTTAGTTTTGTACGATTTGTGTGTGCGTGTGTGTCTGCATGCTTGTGTATTTGTGCATTCAACCATTCTAGTTTGTGTTTGTCAGTGTGCATGTGACAGTTTGTGTGTGTGTGTGTGTGCGTGCATGTGTGTGAGAGCACGCGCGCCTGTGTGTGTGTTTGCAGGCAGGAGCACCATGCTTCTTATCTCAGGCCTTCCATACTGTGTGGGGGTGTTATTCTGTTTCCCAGCATGCACCTGGCAGCCCACTCCCATAGTGTGAGCGTTTCCATTTTGATAAGGCCTGGTAGGGGCTAAAACCGGGGCCAACAACTTTAAAGCACTTTCAGGCCCAGACATTTAAGCACAGCATGTTTGCAGGCATTGTTACTGAGCACAGATGAACCTTTCAGAAGGTTGAATCAGGGGAAAAGGGATTGAAAACGGTGAGAGGGTAGAGAAAAGCAGACCGTTAGATTGGAACGTAAGCTAGAAGACAGAGGCTGAGGGCGACAGGGAACTTTGTCTTATCGGTATTTTCCAGTGTCTCTGAACACGCGGAGGGTGTTGCTGCTAGCCCCGTGGCTTTTTGTTTGCGCTTTGCCCCAGTAGTTCTGGAGAGATATCAGGAAGCTCACGGCCTCTGGGCTTTATAGCCCCTCTGCCAGATGATTGCTCAAATCCCTGAAAGGAGCGCTCACAAAGAGGATGAGTTCCATAGATGGACCCCAAAACAGATCTGCATAGACATGCACAACCAGCGCACATGCACGCACGCACGCACGCACACACGAAACCATGTAGCCAGGGGTCATGCAGCAATAGACATACGCAGACGCTTGCACGCGTACGCAGACAGACACACAAACGAGCACATTGAGGTGCAGACGTGCACGCACACACACACACAATATGATCAGCACATGGACACAGTACACTGTTTGGCACGTGGACAAAATACATTTCATATTTGGTTGAGCCAGCACAGTTTGTCACATAAGTTATTTTCCTCTCCAATACACAACAGAAGCTCTGTACTGGAATGTGAACTGGAGTGTAAGCTTTAGCTTTGATGCAAATGCATGTAAAATGGTGGTAGTTCAGTATGATTTGATATTTCTGCTTGAGGGATTTGATGGAAGTTGACATAGTATTACTGCAAATACGTCATCTAATCTGCCCACTTTGGGTGAACAGTTTTATGTGTTGCTATATGCCAGCCTATATCCATTCTGCCACACTATGATGGTAAGTTGCTAGTGGTTAATCGGCACTGTAGTTAGTTGTTGCTGTTGTTGTTAATATACATAACAAACATAATTATCCTACAATACGAAGAATTATCATTTTCCATTAGCAGTTTAATAAACTATTCCATTAATAGAAAGTAAATAAAATGAAAACATTGTAACAGTTATTTCTGGGGGACAGTGAGGTACTGTTTTGTCACACAATCATGCCTAGCTTATCATGTTTCTTGCATCAGGAATGTTGATGTGCTGCCTGTTGCAATGGGTAGGTTGCCAGACAATGATTTGTGGTTTATCTACTGTATTTTGCTGATATCCCTCCTCCATCTATACACACATTCTGAATTTATCACAATACATTAATTTTGCAATTATCTCTCCCTCGCTGTTCTCGGTCGTCGACTGTTGTCGTCTAGCTTCCCTGTGAAAACGGTTGCCAGCTTACACCACTGACCTTTCTGTTTGTGCATGTGTTATCTCTGTTTGTGTTAACATCTCTCTGACGTGCTTTTGGAAGACGCTCGAGCTAAACTTTTATGCTAACACCTTGTACCTCTCTACTCTGCCTTAACTTCCCGCAGAAAAAAATCACTAAATTCGAATCAATAGCAGGCAGTTACGATAAAACACAACTTGACATCTGCCTCTTTCCTCTCAAGGGGAGATCTGTGCCTTTAAGATCCATGGCCAGGAGGTTCCGTTCGAGGCCGTTGTCCTGAACCGCACCTCCGGGGAGGGGGTCGTGCGGGCCAGTGGCCCCGTGGACTGTGAGCGCCAGAAGGAGTACACCTTCATTATCCAGGCTTATGACTGTGGCGCAGATGCCACCGGGGCCAACTGGAAGAAATCACACAAGTGAGTAATGAGCTTTATTGTGCATGCAAGTGTGTTCGGAAACCCTAGCATTATACCGTTTAATGGATTGTTTGAAAGTCTACTTTTGTGTATTTCCATAACGTAGTGTATTATGCAAACATAATACTAGAATTATTGTGTTTTGAAATGCGTTGCCTTTTGGGAGGAACTACATTCGAAAAGAGCTGCACCGCCAAATCCCCAACATGTGACCGGAATAAAGCACATGCACGCAAACAAACAAATCCAATGTGTGCATGTTTTTTTTTTACATTCGGGGTATCAAACGCATTGTGTACCTTTGTGTACCATTGTGTACCTTTGTGCACGGAAGCAGAGAGAGGGAGAGGGAGCGAGGGAGGGAGAGAGGGATTGCATTTTCATTTCTGCTCTGATGTTGCCTTGACTTCAGAACCAAGCGTGACACATCAGACTCACTTCCTGTGTCAGACAGCCCTTTGTAGCCATGCCGTCTGAACCAGGAGCGAGCGGCTTGGTGAGTTGCTATCACAGCCAGACAGCCCATCATCGCTTTGTTAGATCACGTCTAGTCTCTCCTTCGCTTCTCTCCTTGTCTTGCGCCCTAATTCTGAGACCTGGGGCAGCCTGTGGAATCAGCTGAGACACTCTTCTGGTCTCTGGATAGCTCGCACTAATGACATGTCGATGTTAGCTTAGCAGCTAGTGAGTGCGCGTGTGTGTGCGCGCAGCCTGTCAGCACAGTGTGAGTCAGGCTGACAGACAGACAGACAGACAGACATACTTGTGTGGTTGGACAGATGCATGGTCTTTATTTCAAATATGAAGAGGAGAACTTGCTCCAGGGTTAGATCTCAGATAGAGATAGAGAGAGAGAATTATGTATGCATGTGCGTGTGTGTGCATGTGCGCGCTGATGGAATATAAATGCATCTGTTTCTGCTTGTGACATTATCACACAGCGGGGTGTTCTAAATGGCTCTCATTACGTTAATGCCATTAAAGTACGTAGCCTTACTGTACTGTACCTGCACCAGGCATTCATCAAAAAGGCTCTCTGCACGGTGAAGCGAGCCTGACACAGATACTGTATATCTCTCTATATCATCTCCTCTCTCCTCCGTCCAGAGCGGTGGTTCACATCCAGGTGGATGACATTAATGAGTTCTCTCCCGTGTTTCGAGAGTCGCTGTACAAGGCCTCAGTGACAGAAGGCAAGATCTACGACAGCATACTGCAGGTAGATTGGATGTACAACCTCTGTTCATCATTGCAAAATTATGGCATTTTATCCAAAGCGACCTACAGTCAGTACAAATAGAGTATTAAGAAACAGGAAGGCGTTTTGTTCAAGGATGCTTGCAGGTACGGGCTGTAAGCCGGTACTGTCTGGGATCCACTTTTCATGCCAAATTGTACTGTCACTTAGAATGAAGCATTACTGTTAACTGCATAGCAGCGTATAAACAAATGCTAGAATCAATTAGGGATGTAACAATACAGTAAAGCTGTATTGTATCATTTGATGCAAGGCTCTTTGTGGCTACTCTAGATTGAGAGTAGCCACACTAGCCCTCTCCTTTTCTGAAAGAGTTCCTTCTACAAACATAAAAGAATGCATCTTAAGCTAACATCAATCAACTGTAAGGGAACACAATGGCTATAGACATCAGCAATTCCAAATCCTTTCTCCGCCCATCCCAAACTGACAAGGTCGGTTTGGGAGCATTATTGCTTCCCTGTACGTTATGACAGAGAAAGTGGTAGATTAGCATTCAACGTTGCTAAACTTACCTGCAGACATCCCGCTTCAAGGTACTAGACGAAAACACTGAGAGAAAAAAATCTCTCAGCATGTATGAGACAGCCATTCCCAGGTGATTCAGTCAAAAGAAAATAAACAAATGTGTCAACAGTGATGTTAAAAGATACACATGAGATCTATACACTGAAGTGGAGAGTGCAGGATTTTAGAACATGCTGATAGTGTCAGTGAGCAAAGGTATACTATTCTATCTCCGTAAGTAATAGTAGTAGTTTTCCTGCATTGTACAATACAAAAGTTGTGTAGAAGTTAGAAAATACAGGTTTAAAACTACAATATATCAACCGTTTTTATTTTCACCTCATACTAATATGCAAGACTCATATTCTAGTGCTGTATCAGAAATGTATTGAATAATGAACATTGTTCTACTCTTTAATATACACACACACACACACACACACACACACACACTTGTTTTGAGCCATGGAGGTACAAATTCCGTCTTTAATTATTTAAGGCAAATTCTATTGCCTTTAAACTCCAGTGTCATTAATATACTCTCACCATACTAAAATAGTAATGGATAATGTTACTGTGTTATAGGTGGAGGCATGGGACCAGGACTGTTCACCACAGTACAGTCAGATCTGCAACTATGACATCGTCACTACAGGGACACCCTTTGCCATAGATCGCAATGGTAAGTGTGTGTGTGTGTGCGTGCGTGCACGTGTGTCGGTATTTAGTGTTCTAAGGCGTACATAATAGACATAGACGTTTCAGTGTTAATGGCGTGTGTGTGTGTGTGTGTTTGCTTGCGTGTGTGTGTCAGGAACAACCTGTGTGTGAGATTGTGTTTCGTATTCTTGAAAACTGGATGTATTGTTTATATTCAAGCCATCCAAATATATTTCTTAATGTAAATCACAGCTGTCAAATCAGGCTGAATAACTATTAATGTATTTATTTAAAACTCAATCAACTGATCAATTAATCAATATCACTATACAATGTTAGTACTGGTATGAACTTCATACTGTATCTGACAGAAGCAATACCGGTACTGTAGGTTGGTACATTACCGTATTTCTTCCTCTATTCTCTCTATCAGTGTACAGTTGGGAGAGCAGCAGTAACACTGGTTATGATGAAATGCAACTATTTATCAACAGTTAGTCAGCTGAGCTGAAACATTGCCTGAACCTATATTATATAGTATACAGTATATAATAGTATTTTATATATATACACATACATATATATATATATATATATATATATATATATATATATATGT
>JAOEGT010049078.1:0-20122 GCA_025447795.1 Speoplatyrhinus poulsoni
TCATATGTCCGTGTTGTGGTTGCTGCCCGCTACTGGCAAGTGCACCGGGTTATTTTGACCCATAGGACAGCGGGAGGATTAACTAACTAGTTCTACTGCTGACTAGAGAGGGTAGTAATGCTTAACTGACTAGTACTTCTACTGCTGACTAGAGCAACTAGCGAGGGTAGCAACGCTTCATCGACTAGCCGACTAGTCGCACACCCCAGCTCCAGATGCCACAGGTGCACGGTGAACAGGCGTGTGCCTCCAGCCCACCTGCTTGATGCCCAGGCCCTTCTCGTGCATGTAGCCCAGGTTGAACATGGCCTGGGCACTGTGCTGCTGCTCCGAGGCCAGCCGGTAGTGGATGACGGCAGTCTCGTAGTCCACGTCCGTGCCATAGCCGTAGAAGTGGTAGTCCCCCAGCTTGATCCTGGCCACCGTGTAGCCTGGAACAGCACAAGAGCTTTGAGCTGAATCCTTTTTTTAACAGTTCCACTCAGAGAACACAAACATATGTATGTAGGAGGGCTGTCCCGAATACCATTTTACAGGTTTGGAATACTTGATGGTATTTCCGAACGAGTATTCGAATACTCTCAGGAACATCATTAAAAACACTCAACTACAATTAAGTATAACACAAGTAATCTTCGATTCCTAGCTTCAGTGAGCACACATGTAAACATAGCCATGCACTCAAACCTCCTGTATTAGCCAATAAGAGTGTGTGTTGAATGAATAGCCTCGCTCTCTTCTTACAAACAGAGCCAATTGCAATCAATTGTGTTGATGACACAGTGTAGGGCAGGCAATTACATTTCAACATGTGGGTTTATATGGCGACAGTAGGGATTCATGGGAAAACATGCATGCATAATGTGAACAAAGAATACTCAAAATCCCAATATTTAAATCGAATACATACCCAACGAACAAATACCCGAATAATCGTTTCATAGTTTGCTGACATTTATATTATACATAAATAACCTTAAGCAACATAGGAAAGGGAAATCATCAAAGGGACGTCATTTCAATTTGACCATCTCCTTAATAGAATCTCGCAAACTGCATCTGCGGCAAAGACACAGTGCTCCCCGGCTCCCTGCTGTGTGGGACACAAGGGCACTCAGGCAGTACTGACCCTGTGCTGCTGCCCTGGTCCAGTGCAGCAGGGCGCGGGGGTACGTCTCATTCTCGCTGAAGAGCCGGGCGCCCTCTGCTTGAAGGAACACACACACACACACACACACACACACACGCACGCACATGTAACGTCAGCATGGTTCTCCTCAGTGGCTTCATGCCTTTTACATTCTCACACACACACACACACACATACAAAAGAAAGACAACACCAGAACAAACAACAATAAAAAAAACACCCCCAGCTCCCCCTCTTACGCTGGTCCAGGATGAAGGCCACGTTGCTCTGGGCGACCTCGTAGCCCTGCTCGGCCAGCAGCAGGTACTGCACCAGCGCCGCATCCATGTCCCCCTCCCGGAAGCTGCCGTAGGCGGCCGCCAGCCGCTCGGACCAGCGGCCGCGCTCGCACACGTTCTTGAAGAGCTGCCGGTGAACAGCAGGGGGCAGCAGTTAGCAGACCATCCAAAGAGACACACTGACTTTGTCTATTGAAGCGGCACAGGTCGCATGCAACAAAACATTCTGGCAGGCCACCTCACTGCTATCCTTACAGGGTGATCGGAGCTAAGGAAGTCATCCTACGGTCACCCATTACACCACACACCATCTGCTAATATTATACACCACACACACAAAGAACGACGACGACTCACCTCCACGGCGGTGTGACAGGACCGCATGACGCCCGTGCCGGAGGCGTGCATCTGGGCCAGGTTGTAGAAGGCCAGGATGTGGCCCGCCTGGGACGCCAGGTTGAAGAACTTCAGGGCCTGCTTGTAGTCCCGCTTCACCCCGATACCATCTGACGAAGGGGAGGGGGAGGGGTGGGGGAGAGGGGCAAAGGGGGCGTGTTAAACGAGAGCGCAACACAAGAGTCAGAAACTCTGAATTTCCCAGACTGGCGGTTTGTATATTCTCCAGGGATTTTGGTTTTGTGAGCAGAACGCATTCACATCATTTCCTAGGAAACCAGAGACAACAAACAGGCTGGTAGGCGGTGGAGGATAAATAGATTTTAATCTTGATGCAGATGTACCGTTGCCTGGTTCTGACCGACTATTGCTCTCAGCTATATTTTCACAGAGATTATCGTCTGGAAACCCTGTTTGCTTTAGCGTTCACACAGCCACCCTGGATGGTGGACCAATCGGCCTCCCCGGGGGTGGGCGAAGGTAAATATCGCCACGCATACAGTCTCCGCACAGCGAAAGCTCTCTGTCTGTGCGGACATGTGCACACCGCGCATGTACGACAGGTTGGAGCCGACTACTACAGACAGCAATGGATGTCCTACTGAGCTCACAAACGTTTATTAGAAACAATGTGTGCAAAAACCGTAGTTATAAATATCGCTAATTCTAAAGCATGTTTTTTGTGTACCGAAATTGTCATCGCACCAGCACAAAGTATGCTTGGAAAAGCCAGAACGCTTGTCCGCATTGTGCGAGGCCACGCATTTGGTAGAATACCTGAGCCTTAAGTATTATGATGTTGAAGTCAAGGCGGTGTTTCAAAATGGTGGTAGAGCTAAATGAAGCTATAACGTACAAACAGCAAGCCGATTGAAGGATGCAGATTTCAAAATTAACCCAATAAACACCTGTTAGCGCCTCTGCCCAGACCCTATTGACAAAGTGAACTTTGGGTCTGGTTACACAAGGCTAGCTGTACTCCATCTTGTAACTTAGATGACGGGTGTGTCATTATAAAAACCATTATAAAAAGCAGTTGATAGTCCCTGAACATAAAATACCTGGTGGTGTGCGACACATACAGGGTTCCATTAACAAACGGGATGAGCTACCATCATCACAAGAATCTGTCTCTCTCTCTCTCACACACACACACTTACTGTAATACATGGTCCCCAGCTGAAGTTGCCCATCGACCCAGCCTTGTTCTGCTGCCTTCTGGAAGTACTTGAGGGCCAGCTCATAGTTCTATCAACACAAAACACACTTTGCATGAACACCTAAACTCTGGATCTTCCTTATCTCAATTTGAAAGACCTCACGTAGACGTTTGCCTTGAATTAAATTACCCGCCCTTCATGGGAGGAAGCTACAGAACCGAAAATTCCTTTTTTTAAATACATCATGTTTAAAAGCTCCAGCTATATTTGTCATAGCACAGACGAGGATAATAACAGGCAAACATTCACGACAGGAGGCTTATTTCCATTAATTACATGCAAAATAAAGCGGCTTAAGTTCTCTTACCACCGCGACACCTCTTCCATATAGGTAGGCCATACCCAGCCCACTCTGACCCACTGGATTCCCCTGGAGAATGCAGAAACACAGAAGAAGGAGAACAACTGTTTGTTAATCATTTTATTGTATTCTTATTCCCTACCCTCTCACTCACTCTCCCGTAAGGACCATAGCAAGACAAGCCCAATACAGTACTGGAGCCTTATTAGCTGAACTCCTTGAGCATGTTATATCGCCCGTTTGTGTTTTTGAAACAGAAGTGTGTACTAAAGTGCTGCGGAGGGAGGGGAAGCCTTACCAGGTCAGAGGCCTTCTTGAAGTACTGCAGGGCAGTTTCGTTGTTCTGCGGGACAAACTCACTGCCTTCGGAGTACATCTGAGAAAGGGGAGGCACCCAGCGCCATTAACACCGGTTAAAACTACTCCTGCTTTATAAATGGGGTATACCGCCACCTGGTGGATTCTGGTGGATCAAAAACACCCCGCTACACGCTATGATAGCTGTGGTGCATTCCATTCCTACACAGCTGCTTTAAACAAACACACCCACCTTGCCTAAGAAAGCCATGGCATGCGTGTTCCCTGCATTCGCAGCCTGATTGAAGTAATCGTAGGCCCTCTGAGAGACAAAAGGCAGCGAGGATCAGTGTCAATATGCTAATGAACTTCAACACCATGCTAATGAACGTCACCACTATGCTATGGTAGGTATGCTAACCAGCTTCCCCACTATGCTAATGTAGGTATGCTAATCAACTTCTCAACTATGCTAATTAACTTCACCACTATGCTATGGTAGGCATGCTAATCAACTTTACCACCATGCTAATTAACTACCCCAATATGCTATGGTAGGTATGCTAATCAACTTTCCCACAATGCAAATCAACTTCCCCACTATGCTATGGTAGGTATGCTAATCAACTTTCTCACAATGCAAATCAACTTCCCCACTATGCTATGGTAGGTATGCTAATCAACTTCACCACAATGCAAATTAACTTCCCCACTATGCTATGGTAGGTATGCTAATAAACTTCCCCACTATGCTAATCAACTTCCCCACTATGCTAACATAGGTATGCTAATTAACGTCACCAGTAGATCACATTAACAACAACAGAAGCCCATCTGGAGCAGTACCTGGTGGTTCTGCTCCACCCCTCTCCCTCCGTGCAGGTGCAATTGGCCCAGTCCCACCTGATGGGGGCGACAACAAGCAGAGGAAGTGACAGGCGGGGTCGGTCATTCTCAAGAACTCTTGCCAACATCGAGCTCAAATCAAAACAAACTCCCTCAGAAGCAAGCTCTGCCCCAAACGTACTTCAAAGCCAAGCGGCTTTGTAGTTGTGAGCGGTGTTCGCCACTTTGTTTTTTGCTATTTACGGAGCCAGGGCTGTGTAGAAGTACCGGATACTTTTTTCAGCATGCACAGAGAATGGTAAGCTAGCAAACGTGAGGAGATATTTGGTGAATTTGTATTAGCTTAAGTGTATTAGCTTACGACATCGGACTATAGCTTTAATTCAGTTTCCCAATAGCCTATACACAGACAGTATATAGACATGCTATATTTTCTGCATAAACATTTCTGCACATAAGAAAGCCTCGAATGCAACGGTCCTATCTTCATATTATGTTCATTTACATAAAAAATGTAATTTATACAATGCCTACATTACGACCCGTCCCCGTAACAACTGCCCCATCACCCCAAAGACGGCTCAAAGGCGCTTGCCGCGGCGACGCCCGACACGTTTTACCTGAGCCTGGACGTCCCCTTTCTCCGCCAGGAACTGGTAGTACTGGATGAGGTCTTCCTCCAGCATCCCGCTGGTGGACCCGGGGTTCTCCACCTCGTCCAAGAGCCGGATCCTCTGGACCGCGCTTCCCCCGGTCAGGGACACATCGCTGGCCACTGGAGGAGGGGGAGCGGGGGTGGGTGGGGGTTGGAAGAGGAGGAGGTGTGGTTAGAGGGAGAGATGGATGAAATGAAAATGAATGATCAATGAAAAGCTGATAATCTTTAATATTATCTCTTGCTTGGCCAGCAGAGGGCAGCAGAGCCTCACCCTGGTTCGCCACCAGTCTGTAGTGTGTCAGCGCTGACTCGCAGCTCTGGGAGACACCCACTCCTCCCCAGTACCTGTATCCCTGGGAGATGAAGAGGAAACCGTTAAAATCTTTGTAGGCAAGTCTCACCACTCAGCAGCCATATTTAAAATGCCTCTGGGCAGTTATTAGGAAGGTTGTATTGAAATGAATGGGGGTGGAACCATAACTACACTTTCAATGGTCACGGGGACAAGAAACCTGCATGTATACAATCATGAGTGAAATCTGATGAAACCTGCTACAAAATAAAATGTGAAAAGCAGTTTTCCCCACAGATTATACTTCTACTTTACAGTCTGCTTGCATCAGTGCAACCACACGATTGGTTTAATAAGTTAATAATGCTTGTCAGTTATAAAGCAGACAATTGGCTCTTTTGTGGGAGGGCGGGATATGTGCCTCAAACTTCCAAACGTGCTGTTTCAGAATTCTCAGTGGCATTCCTTTTCTATATAGTGGCTGTTTCTCAATATGCCTTCTTTTCTGTTCTTGTGTTCTTGCAAAACGTCATCATTCACAGCCAAGTACTCTTCCAATTCACAAGTTCGCATCTAGCCAAGAACGGCTAAAATACCAGGAACTGTTTTCGATTAACGTTTTTTTTCCAAGGATGCATCCAGTGGTGACTTGTGTGTGAACTTGACAGCGGAATATCCCAGAATGCATTTCGAATCAACAAGCGGCAATGGCAGTCGAGAAAACACACAAAAATACTGGCTATACTACTGTTATTGTGTCACCAAATGCTGTTTTAAGGGTTTTTGAAGCGAGAATATATATGTTCTAACTTCAAATCTGTGGTCAATTTATTTTGCAACGACGACTTCGTAGAAAATAGGTCCCGCCAACAGACCGGGGACAGCCATGACACCCTGCTGGCTATCAAGCGTTCAGTGTCATCACTAGGCATTGCGCAATAGCCAAGAACGATAGCCAATAATATGCATCTCAATCTAGATCTGTCCTTGCATTTCTTGTAAAACCATTCTCAGAAGGACACTTGGCAAGAATGTACCTCTCAAGAACACAAGTGCATGCCTAGCGTTCTTGGAACTGAAAAACAGCGAGTGTCTCTGAAACTGTCTTAAAGCAACTTTCATTTAACCAATCGAGTTCCTGTACCCTACCAAACGCAATGAAGTGTTGTGGTTGCTAAGGAACACCTTGCATTGGATTGGCTGTACTGCCTATTGCACCTTTAAAAAAGGCAAACACATTACACAACACAAGATCGACAGTGGTGCAGTGAGTAGAGCGAGGCCTCAGGTCAAGTCGCTGGTTTGAACCCGGCTAACTCCTCACTAAGTGTCGAGGTGTCCCTGAGCAAGACATCCAACCTTAACTGCACCCGGTGATTATGTCGTGCCTTGCACGGCAGCAATCAATGTATGAATGGGTGAATGTGAGGAAATACTGTACAGCGCTTTGAGTGGCCGGAAGGTTTTAAAAGCTCTATAGAAATGCAGTCCATTTAGCTTTTTATTTTATCATTATGAGATAATATATGATTATAGGCTCACCAAAATCATGTGGGCAATCAGGTTTCCGCCCAATGCGCCAAAGGTGTAGTAAACCAGGGCCTGGGGAGTAGCATGCCAAGTACAGCATGTTAGCCACACACACAGACAGAAAAAGGGGGTCATCGTGAGTCATACAGTAAGTCTTTAATACCTTGGCTTGGCTGGAGTTCACCCCGAGCCCTGCAGCGTAGAGAAAACCCAGAGCCTACAGGAACACACACACACAGTGTTGCTGGTTCGCGGGCATATCTCAGTACAAAACAGCACCACAAAACAGCACCACACTTTATTCTTGTGTGAGATGGTGAGGTAATGCTATGCTATATATGGCGGAGAACCGCACCATCTGGGCTTTGGGCGAGCCCTCCACAACCAGTCTCTCAAACATCTCCTTGGCTCGTGGGATGTCCTGGCCCAAGTAGTCCCCAAACAGCATGGCATAGGCAACCTTCTCCATGGCTTTGTGGTGCCCTTTCTCTGCCACTTTGAGCAGCTTTTCATATAGCCTGTAGAAAGCAGTTAGGTCAAATAGCAAAGTCCTTATAGGCAAGACTCGCCACTCGCAGCCATCTTTGAAACATCTCGGGCAGTTATTTAGGAAGACTGTATAGGCAGGCAGGTGGCTTACGTCAATGCAATCACATGATTGATTAAATAGGTTAATGCTTGGCAGTTACGAAGCAGTCGATTGGCTCTTTTGGATTAGGTAATGTGTTATTACTTGGATATATTCCTCCAACCGCCATATTTGCCGTTTCAAGATTCTCCCATAGAGCGCCAAAGCAAAATTATACAAGTGGCATGACTCCTGCCCCTATACTACAGTATATAGAGCATCTGGTAATAACCGGGCTGGGGATTATAATGGAGACCCCACGCTATGGTATTATCATCATACTTAGGTGCCAATAAGATATGTATTGCAGATTTCAGTTCAATTCTAACAATTCTATGTATCGTGAATTTATTTGCCATTTAATTTCCGCCAATTGTTTGTTGTTGAATAATACAATAAAACCACGAGTCTGAAGTCTTGTCAATTAAATGCATCCTGAATTTTCCAAGGTTTAACTAGCCACTATTAATTAACTACACAAATCATATTGCGATACTACACTGTATCGATTACACCCATCCCCCCACGCCCAACAGCATCCCTCCCTAGCGTGTAGTATGGTCCAAGCAAAAGCAGGGAAACTGCATGTGCGAGAATGCTTAGTGTTGGAGTTCCATGGAAACAGAATGCAATCTGGCTGTTGCTAAATACAACTCCTCTCTACCGAGGGGTATCATGGAGACTGAAGGCAAAACTATAATTAAAATTAGGCGCATATATGTAAGTGAAGATGACACAGGCGACGTTACACGCTATAAAAACCATGCAGTCAAAGAGCAGCGTGCCAACCTCTAAAATAAAGAAGGGCGTTCTGACCGAAAGCAAATATAAACTGCTTCACATACTGTATATAAATACGGAGGCAGGCACTAATAAAAGTGAGACGATGTAAGACTATGCTTCGATTTTTCATAAGTAAACACAACGAAATTCGTACTGCAATAGTGTATAGCAGTATATTAGTAATAATACTATAATGCAACAAGATTATTTTAGTGGAACGATTCTAGTAATCCTTGCCCTGTTTCTCTCACTGAATAGGAAGCCCTTATCAGCATTAGGTTAAGTGACCTCACCCCATCCACCATTATGTAACAGACATACATAGTTCCACACATACACCAAGATGGACTAGTATAAATATTGATAACAATAGGTACCACAGCTGAGAGAATAAGGAACGGACGAGAAAGAAACACAAGATTAAAACCAGGAGCTGGAGGAGGAGACTCACTCTTTTCTGTGGGTCCTCCTGCTGGTGGTATTGAGCATGTGCACAAGCGTCTGATACTGCTCCTCTGCCTCCTCCGCCAGTAGCCGCTGCTCGGCCTGCTCCTCGGCTATGGGACGAAATACACCTTGTAAGATAGCTACGGTGAGCTGATGGCAACAGGTCTGCTGTTTGTTAAGAGCTGAAAGCAGGGCTATGGTTCCATATGTGGTCACTGTAGGTCCCCAGCACTGTTTGGACACTATGATGATAATAATAATGTCAATGGGAAAGAACATTTCACTGGTTGTGGCAGGTTAGGTGTATACAGCAGATAAATATAGCAGGGTAAGGTAGGGTTTAAGTTATGATGATGATAATCATAGTAGTAGTAATAATAATAATAATAATAATAATAATAATAATAATAATAAGTATGTTGTGAAGACCCCTGGAATTGTCACGTACGGGGACATTCCTTGATTAGTGTCCAAAGCCGACCATGTGGTTAAAGCCCAACTCCCATGAGTCCAATCTCCTTGTGAGTAAGCCCACGATGACCTACTTTCACAGAAGCCCCACTTCTTGTCGTAGTCGTAGTCGTACGTGGTGGCACACCACAGCCGGCCGTCTCCACGTCCATCAACGGTGCAGTCAGAGTACTCCTCCCCCTGGAAACGGAAGGGAAAGACGCAGGGTTCCCCATCGGCTGTGCCCCCGTTTACCACAGGGACTACACAGAGGAAAACATTAATAATAAATTACATTCATAAAAAAGTTATTTAAACCCCCCCCCCCCAAATTTACAGCTGTACAATAGCTAGAAACATCATGAGAAATGCTAATCTGGTAACCTTATTGCAAGTGCCGGGTGCCAAGTAAACGGCAGGTGCAGGAACACCAGTGATTTCCCATAGGGTTAAAACCATCTGGCCTGCCCTGTGAGGTGTTACACAAGCTACACACCCGTGACCTAAACCCAGGTGTTTGTAAGGGCTGACTGCGTGTCAAAAAAAATAACCAAAAATACTACATTTACATATGGGCCGATAGATCGGGCTAAGATCTGTAAAGGCTGATTTTCATTCTAAGTACAAGTTTGGAAACCATGGGACAAAAAAAACAAACAATGAAGCGATGACATAAATTGGTCCATCTAGCGTAAAAAAAAATAAAAGTCAGCAACAGTTTCGTAGAATGTCTAGTTTCAATACCACCAACTTATTTGACATTTGAGAACCCACCACCCTGATAAGCACGGTGCCTTTCAGACATTAACAGAAACAGCTGTTATTTCTAAGCAGATTGCCCCATCCTTATTACACATCATACAGTTTAGGAGCCCAAATTACAATTAGACGTAGACATACTGAATACTTTTATCATCAAAGACATCATTAAAATTAAGACAATTTGAAATTGTAAATCAGTCAAGTCATAAGTCAGTCAGTCAACAACTAATTTATAGCATAGTTTGTACTCTATACATCACTACTAGAGGTTGTCACCCACAAGGGAGAACCCATTTTTGAGGCTTTGATGTACTTTCCTTGGTTATGTTTACATATGTTCCAGTGGCACCATGTGGACGTGTTTGGAAAGGTTGAGGCGACTTAACTCACTCTCTTTAGGCTTCTCTTCAATGGGAGGAGGCTGATCAGGCAAGTCCTCCTTCAGCTCCCCTTCCAGTCTCCCATCTTCATGGCCATCCTTTGACCTGCTCTCCTCTTCTGCTGTGTCGACATCGTCAGGGCTAGAGGACACTGAGGAACCCCCGATGGTTCTCGACACCGCAGGGCTCTCCTCTTCCTCAGACTCAGGCTCATGGTAGGACTGTGTGGGGACGTTTGTTTATTTAGGACAGAAACGACTGGCTTTGACTATTCTGTAATTAGTATAGCTCAAGAGGAATGTACACTTAGGACATGTAAACTCCATATAACTGTAGTACCCTCTGTGATTGATCTCAGTGCATACCTTTAGCTCCGGAGTATCATTCCCGTAATCCACTTCATCTGCAAATAATTGATATAGCAGTGAGCATATGGACGTTTGGATTTGATTAGACAACGGTTTCATAAATGCAAGATGCAGCTGTTATTACTATGCATTGTTTAATCATATACTATTGGTCAATTTATATATTTAGTTGAATTGAAACTAGCCAAATATAGCTACTTACCAGGTCTAATTCCTCTGATGGAGAGTAACAGCAAAATGGTTGAGGCATATAGTATCCTCTTGGTATTTAGAGATCCTTTAAAACCCATTGTTGGTTAAAGGAACCCCTTAAGGAAACCAACGCTAGGTTTGCTAGCTATACAGTATGTATAGTATAGTATACTTATAGTACAAAGCATCCAGTCAACGTTTCCGTTTAACTCTTCAGTCTTCCACGAATACTATTTCTGCTCTACCTAGGGGCCCCCATTGAAAAGTACCCTGTAATGGGGACTATAATGACAATTTAAGCAGGGTTAGTCATCAATTATGTCAACAAGCTAACAGAATGTTAGCAGATTTAATGGCTTGTTATGATGAGCTATCGCCGCTGGATAACAAGCTAGCTATCATAAGACAGCGACGCAAAACGTAAATGCAAACATACGATTAAACAGACGTAAATACTCGTTTTAAAAATAAGAAAAACACACGAATTTATAGACTAGGTGCTAAAATACAGCCATTGTCACCAAATACAAGTTAGCAAGTGACCTTATACCGCTACTATTGAACGACACTTCCTACTTTCCAATTCGACCAATCGCTGAAGGACGTCAATCATTTTGACCAATAGCTGGTGAAAATGAACGGGTCTACCAATCAGGTGTTTACACAATTATATTTCTACTTGACAGACTTCACACGACAGCGAAACGCCTCCCGACGTCTGAGGAAATATGCAAATATGTACATGAATCTCTTGCCCAAGCCCAGTAAAGCCACGTACATGCGATATTGCGAATAGCTGAAATGTATGGACAGTTTTTATTTGAGAAATAATAATGTGCAATCATTTCAATTTGAATGTTTTATTATAAGTAACAGATTTTAATCTAAGACGTTAGACATTGCCTTGAAAATAAAAAAAAAGTTATTCAAGGTAATACGAATTATTCTACAAAAGCCATGTTACTAATTAAATATGTATTTACAAGCAGTTTCAGTGGTCAAGACAGGTTCACAGAGTGCATTACTTGAAAAAATTCACATTAACTAGAAAAACTAAAAACTGCAGGAATAATAAGTAGCCTGTAAGACATTTGATGCTTCCACTATATTTTTCACAGGCATAAACTTCTGATGTTGTGGTAAGTTAAGAGCAAGTTAAATATTCTAATCAAGAATACTCACACTGTATATTTTTACTTTTGACAGAACAAAACGGTGCGACAGAAAACAACATGAAGGTTGCTGTTTCTTGCATGGTTAGCATATTTGTCAAAATGTCAACTGTAAATCTAATTTTTCATTTTAAAATAACCAGACTGAATGAAGTAAAACTAACATTAAATGTGACGGCTATATTATGGACTGGATTCAATTATTTCACATTAAAAAATGCTACAGTACTGTATCCGAATGTCCAAAGTACCACAGTATTGTGCCATTTCAGAATATCATTGTCATATTCATCAGATAATGATGAAATCAGTGAGTGATGCCATTGTCACTGTGTACATCATGTACTTTGATGTTTGTGACACCTGTTGTACTCTGACAAGGCAGCAGTCCTGAGCAAAACTGTCAGACCACGTTTTAACTTACATGATTTTAAAGTGGTAAATCACGGTGAAGTATAGGTTCACAATATTTATATTATTGTGGTTTAAATATTACATTTGCAAAAAAGAAAAAAATTGCAAATAGTGGCTTTCATTAATACCTGTACAATGGTACCCTACTGAATACAAGTGCCCACATAGGCACAGCCTTTACATACATAGCTAGCAGTGGGGACAACATATTTTGTGTGCTTTTCTTTGCAGGTGCAAATCAGCCATTCTTGTAATTGTTAAAACAGCTGATAAACGATCACTACTAGTCCTTAGGGAAACATTTACAGTATTCAGTGTTTTAACCAAACAATAATATACACAATCTCAGAATGCCTACGCAGACCTAACCACAGCGAGGTTTGCTAGTGTCACACCTTAAAGGTGATAATTCACAACATTTTCATACAAATGCAAACACTCATTTACATTTCTAAGCCAATACGGTGGTGTCAACATCCTTCATTTTCATTTTTCTCTTATTTATGTCTTCTAACTGAGACTGACAATAAGGTCACACTGGTAGAATTTTGGATTTAAAGCATATATGAACAAATATATATACAGTATATATATATATAGATTTTTTTAATAACTCTTTATAATGCCGTCATACATGTATTTATTCTTGATGATTTTTGGCAGATGTCGGGACTGATACAATGTAGACAAGCCATATAAAACAGTAGTTTAAATCTGTATGAATGTTTACCCCATTACCCAGAACCAGGGATTTGAGGCTACCATAGCAACACACGACGGAGGAATGTGGTGCAGGGAGGTAGTCAGACAGTGGCTTATCTCTGTACAGCCCTGATTACCAACTCCGCTGCAGGGTTCAGCAGGAGGAGGTCCTTCATATATGTCTCCTCATCCAGACATCTCTCCTCTGATGGCATGGACAGGGATGAGAGGGATGGGACAGATGATGCAAGAGGAAGATATTTGACATTTACAATCTGCTGGTGAGCAATTCCATCTGGACTGGTGCATTTAATGAAGTGTCACCCAATTGCTGCTGTTTGTCAAAGACTAGAACACTCATTCCTTTTCCATGGTTTAGACATAAAAGATGCATGCTTTGAAAAGAGACTTATTTTTTGTTTAATCTACTGATTCTGATTGGTAAATATTTTATACATGAATGTAAATTCAGCAAGCCCACACCCAGATGTATACAGTTTCTTCATGAATTCTGGCTCTAATAATTGCTGGTCCCACACTGGAGGATTTTCAAGTCTTAACCGATTATTAAAACGTTGGGTACCACAAACATAACAGATTTTATGTCCATCTGGGGAGCCGTATATTGAAACTGTTTGTGAATAGCTGTACTTTCAAAAAAATACTTGGCAGTTGATTGGATGAACCATCTGGTGTTTTTGCTGTCCAGGTGTGCACCATGGTCGGCACACCTAAACCACGCCCGTATAGCTATAAACACGACGCTGATTGGAAAGTTCAGTTGCTACTTGGACACATTCAAAATGATTCAGAGGATTTCCAGACTGATTCTCACGGCGAAATTAAACTGAATTAAACTTCAGTTTAATTTCTAAAGTTTAAAGGCTAAATCGGACCCAGAATCAGGCCAGAAATCCTCTAGTGTGGGGCCATCATAAGTCTCTTGAATAAGTAAACATTGCAAAGAGTGCATTTATACTGTAAAGTATTATAATACGCTATTTGCTGTTTGATCTGCCTTTGTTAGTTTTTTATTTTTATTTGTTTAATTTTGTTTTATGATGTTTACTTGATATCTCTATTTGACTAATGTCTTCTTTCTAGCAATAATAATAATAATTTTGTTTTGTTTACATCTACTGATGCATGGATGCCATTTCATGTCAGCCTAAAAGCAGCTTAGGTTTGTGTGTATGTTCTTCCTTCATCACAAGAATAATGCAACCGTGGCTGTAGGTTTTCAAGTTGCCCAACATTGTTGTGCATGCAAGCGGGGGCCATACTTACTAATATTTCCACCAATCTCATAGAGACACAGGTCTTCTCGCTTCACTTGCACTGAACTACGAAAAGAGCGAGAGTTAAAAGAAAGCAAAAGTTGCACAATACAGTACACATCCTGACATTTCATGAATAAAATCTGTAAAGACGATTACAGTAATTAATGTACAGCAGACGTGCGTGCGTTTGCTAGTCGTGTGCACACAAGCATTTACCCGTCCTGGCTGAGGAATCGCGTCAGCACGTCAGCAGCCTGCAAGTCTTCAGTAAGCTGCAATGCCATGGACACTTTCCTGAACTGTGGAGCCTGGACACGAATAAAGCCCAGCGAGCTCTCCTGGTTGGAGAGAAGGAGAGGGGTTAGAGGGGGAGAAGGAAAGGGAGAGGGGTTAGAGGGGGAGAAGGGGAGGGAGCGTTGTAATGTGCGGTGTAATGGTAAGGATTGCAACGTGGAGAAACTCCTCCTTGCCTGTTAAATATAGCGTACTGTGTTAGATGACACACCATTAGACCTTTGCTGTCTCTGCTGAACATCTGAAACAGTGCATTGCTCAATTACTTAATAATAATAATAATAATAATATATTATTAACAAAAAATAATTAATGCGGATCCTTACCAAAAGGATTTGAATCCTATCCTCTATCTGACAGAGCTTTCAATGCAATCTAACAAGAGGTTAGGTCTCAACATTGTGAGAGGTGCTTTGAATACTACGGAGCACTTCTATTATTTATTTATCACATTTATATAGTAAAATTTCTACCATTTAAATACTACATTTACATGGATTATATATCAAACCCCTTAAAATAAATATAAACTACACTTTGTGGTAGATGTTTCTCAATAAAATAAACAGGTTAACAGTGATTTGTTACAGCAGGATTGTGGCAAGCTCTCACTGTACAGTATACAGTATAACAGTTACTACCTTACTATGTGTAACACTGTACAGTATACAGTATAACAGAGTTACACTGTACATAAGACTGGGCTCTAACCTCACTAACGGGCTTGTCAGCTGGTTTGTCAGTGGTCATCTTCTTCAGCAGTTTCCTGACGGCCCTCTCTTTGTTTTGTTTGCGCTGATTCTCCATGTTCTGCTGTCTGACCTGGGTCAGGATGAACTTGGGAATCTTGAGGGAAGGAAGGCAGAACCGATGAACAGAGCAGATCTTACTCTCTCACAACAGCACTCAGAAGAAGGCTGATCACACTACACACATACAGATAAGCATGTAGACCCGCACAGGCACACTGAAAAGAATGTAAACACCAAAATAATCTGAAACGGTTCTCTGTTGACAAGCAGAAGGGTTTATGACCGGTCCTGCGCTTTTAACCTGTAACAGTGCACGTCTTTAAAGGGTAAACTGTCCTCTTTTATACAAATGATGCCGTTAGAAAATATTTGCAATAATAGTATGCTGTGGGTTGTAACTGGACACTATGTTGACTGATATATATCATGGGGAATTTGGATATAGTATAAATATTGCAGTTTCCACAACACGAATCCGGTTTTTAGCAATATAATTCAGTTAAGATTGATACAAATTCAGTATGCATCACCACATCCACATCTAACCTGTGGATTAGAATCATGTCCGGTTCTATACATGACATGGGTCGGACTCTACGGCAGAACTCTTGAAGCTAGAAGCTTCTCTGTGGATCCTTACTGTCCATAGAAGGTTCTGGTATCTGATCAGCAGCCTGACGATGTTGGCCGTGCCCGTTGCCATGGAGAACTCTTGCTGTTCAGTAACCTTTGAGCGGAAGCCTTTGAACATGAAGATGTTGGGCGCCATGACAACGGCGACGTTGTTCAGAGTCATCTTGTTCTGGAGATGATGGTCAATCACGCGCTGGAAAAACTCTACCAGCGCCTGCACACACAAACACACATCACAAATGAATGGGTGGCGGATTTATCTGTATCCAGGCATAATTACTGAGGAGCCATTAAAGGTGTATACCTTCAGGGTGTCTCGATTAGCTTCGGGTAGAAGCAGAACCAGTAGGTTTAAAGCCTGCAGCTGTTGCTTCTTAGTGGGAAACTCTACAAACATACGCACGTACACACACACACATTAAATAAAGTAAATTTTATTTACTTTATTTGATTATTGTGCTATATTGGCTAGCGCAAGTGTAATGATTTGATAAGTAATTAGGGTAGGAATTAATAAGCTTAAGCTTCAACCTACATCTTTTGTTTTCTGGTCGGATTACTGGAAAATAAATTGTGGAATGATTTTTAGATGATGTTTATTATATTTTGACTGGAGAATGTTATAATTGACCAGTGGGAAATAAACTGAGCGAACAAACACACACACATTAAAGAACAATCCAGCCCCACTTTAACAGACACCCACAGACAGGCATACTGTACGTACTGTTGACCGCCATGAAAGCGCTCAGATGCTCCACGGTCAGCAGCGGGTGGGGAAGCTCCCTGATGAACAGCTTGAGGACGCTGGCAGCATCGTGCTGCTTCAGTTGCTGCCATGGGAACCTGCCCTCGTAGAAACCACTCTCTAGCTCTTGACACACTGACTGAATATGACACACACACACACACACACGCACACACACACACACACACACACACACACACACACAAGTTCAGCAATATCAAGTCGACCAAGGCTGTGGTCATCACAAAATGCCAACTGCCAAGTGCCAACTGCCTCCTTGCATACACTGTCTAGGGTTTACACAGCCAGCTAAGCTAACTGTAGTTACAGCATAGCTCACACAGTTCTCACTTCTTCTGACCTTGACTCTAGTGGCTGATCCAGGGATTCGTAGTAACCCTTCGGTGTTCAAGCCCTCTTCTTCGATGTGATTGATGAGCTACGGAGAGAGAGATTACATATAGAAGGAGATGCATTGAGTAAGAGGGAGGGATGGAGGAGAACACATATTAGCTCAAAACCCCCTTATTTAGCTGTAAGCTTGGGTGTATGTTTACATACATACACACGCTTACAGTATTACATCATGTCTACAGTATTACATCAATCCACACACAACATAAGCAGTATAAACGCTGCATATTGAAGTGCTGTGATGTGATATATTCCATTAATAACTACAGTTTTCATTCCATTTTCCCTTCCTGTACACCATTGTAATATTAAAGCCTGCTTTCCTGATTCAACGCTATCCAACGTCGACTAGTCTATGCTTTTATGATAGGAACTATTCCTATCAATATATAGTGTATCGTATATTCATTCCGTATGTAAAATTGGAGATGGTGAAATGCAGTCATACACGCTGTAGTATGAATGGCACTTTAGTCCCAAGGATCTGCCTCTGGTCCTGTTCCAATAAGGTGTAGAGAGGAACACCAAATAAACCACTCTCTGCACACACACACACACACACACACACACACACACAGACAGAGAAAAATACAGTTTAAAACATTTTCACCTTTGTGCTTACAGATTATAAATAATGTAATCAATGAGTTAAACGACAATTTCCATAACAGCCACTCATTGTTTCCTGGTGTGTAGTGTGTAGGCTACATGTACTGTGTTGTGCGTGAGTGTGATTGTACCTTTACTCTTGACCTTTATGGCTTTGTGAGCTTTGAGGTCTATCCCAGCTGTGTCCAACAGGGCAGTCAACTCCACAAGCACCAGCCTATAAACCTGCATAGATGACAAACAGACGGTGTAAATATAGTGTGTCGCGTAAACACATAAACAACAAGTGTAACGTGTAACGATCAGTTACAAGTTAGCTGTGCTATCACCGCAGGTCCTGGATTTTCTGTGTATCAAATTCACCAAATATCTCCCCGCATTTTGCTATCTTACCCTTCTAAAATAAGAATGATCCGGTACTTTAACACAGTCCTGGATCTGTAAGTAGGAACATAAAGTGGGGGAACACCGCTCACATCAACAAAGCCACTTGTATTTGACTTTGCGATGCATTTCAACATGTGGGTCAGCGCTGCGGAAGGATAGTGTTTTGATTTCAGCTCAAAGTTTGCAAGCGTTCGCAAGAACGACTGACCCTGCCGAGCTTTTAACAAATTGGTTTTATTTTAAGCTTTACGCTAATCAGGGCCAATTGTCAAAATGTTGCCTCAAATTAACGTCGCCCTAGGCGGCTGCCTAATGGGACGGTCAGCCCTGAATGTTATTATATATGATATGGTATATAAAAACACCTGACCTTACTGTAAGGTTGACATGGAAATGTGTAATTTATGATAAGAATATACATCAAGGTGTATGACATAAAAGCATAGAATATGTATTACAAGAGTAAAAATGTACCTTTTTCATATCCAGAGGAGACAGGTCTCCTATCTTAGTCTGGCCTGTTTTATCACGAAGCAACTTAAAGTTCTAGAAAGAACAGGGGTGGGAGAAAGGGGGGTATGTGAAATAGCAATACAAATATACATACGGTATACAATATATACAGTACATGTATGTATCCAACATCCAACACTTGCAATGCTATTCCATACACGACCACCAGGTGTCTCTACAGGCTACCAGTAACTGAGCTACTTGCAATGTGTGCAGTCTCGCTGTACACCTAGAATTTCCGACAGCTTACATTCTTGGTAGATTGTTGACAACAGATAGGGGTTGGTAGGTTAACAGCAGATGACAACTCAACCAGCAAGCTGTTGTAACAGCTAATACAGTATAACATGCACTGATAATTTGAAAATAATGTGTGGACAATTGTAGACATTATGCCATGTTCAAAACTAATTACAAACTTACTAACTAACGCAATACCACATGCAATTAACTTATAGGATCGAAAGTCCTAATAAATATTTGCTACACAAGTCGACTTCGCTCCCTTTTATGGGATCCTGTCTTACGACAACTAGTCCAAACAATAAAAAGTGGCATTGGAGATGGTCACATCCCATCCCCATTGTACGGCCGAACAATAGCCCCAGTGCTAATGGCGTTAACGGTGACCAGGCAGGCCGTGCGTGATGACGTTATGACACATTTGTCCCGTGTCTCAATGATGTCAGCCTTTGCCCTGTTTAAACAATACAGCGTGCGTTCATTTCTCTCTCCCCGTCGCTCGACCTGCCTGTTAATTATCAACCAATGCTCCAGAAAGAAATTAATAAGTTATACGCGGACTAATATTCAGCACATGCAGAAACATGTGGACGGCTAAGGCCATTGGTTCAGTCACTCAACCTGCCTCCAACAATGTCAGATCAAATGGATCAAAAGTGTATTAACAGTAATGTGTGTGTGTGTGTGTGTGTGTGTGTGTGTGCGCGCGCATTCAAATGTTCCTTACCGGCAGTTTGTCGTCGGGTGTGTTTGGATACTTGGGAGTTGAGCTGACCTTTAACCTTTGATTGTGCTCCCTGAAATTAAGGGCCTGCTCAGAGAAGGACACTTCCACGTTCAGCTCGGTCTCCGTTTCTAACAGGGCCGACATGCATTCAATTAAAGGCAGACACGCGCACGCACACACACACACACACACACACACACACACACACACACACACACACGCACACACTAAATGATATAACTATAAATGACATGTA
>JAOEGT010049089.1:0-20120 GCA_025447795.1 Speoplatyrhinus poulsoni
GCACATTAGAAAATACTACATTGTTACTGTATACTGAGCACATGTATGCATTTTGACTAGCTTGTTGGTAGACAATGACACAAGGACTTGTCATTCTTATGGCAATGACATGTTCATCGAGGTACAAATTTGCTTTTGAGGGATAGACTAAGGATTTTTGTTTAGTTACGAGGTTTTGCAGACATAGTACAGTAATACATTGTGTTACTGTATGTTTGTACGAATAGTTCAAGAAATTTGCCATCTAGATTGTTCTCGGGCCAGTCGGCTTCAAAGTCCCGGGCCGTTTTTCAGTCCCAGTCCAACCCTGAGTGAGGGGACTATGGAGCGGGAGAGTGGTCGGAGAATCGGAGCAGCGGGAGCGATATTACAATCAATTTACCGCATAGTTGTGACGAAAAGAGCTGAGCCGGAAGGCAAAGCTCTCAATCTACTGGGCAATTTTTGTTCCTATGCCTCACCTATACTCACCTTTGGATCATGATCATGACCAAAATAACTAGATAACGAGAACAAGCGGCTGAAATGGGTTTTCTCAGGAGGGTGGCTGGTGTCTCCCTTAGAGATAGGATGAGAAGCTCAGCTATCCGTGAGGAACTCGGAGTAGAGCCGCTGTTTCTTTGAGTCGAAAGGAGCCAGTTGAGGTGGTACGGGCATCTGGTAAGGATGAACCCTGGGTGCCTCCCTTGGGAGGTGTTCCAGGCACGTTTAGCTGGGAAGAGGCCTTGAGGAAGACCCAGGACTAGGTGGAGAGATTATATCTGCACACTGGCCTGGGAACGTCTTAGGATCCCCCAGTCAGAGCTGGTAAATGTGGCTCGGGAAAAGGAGGTTTGGGGTCCCCTGCTGGAGCTTCTGCCCCCGTGACCCGACTCTGGATAAGTGGATAAGGAAAGATGAATGGATGGATGGATGGTCAAAAAGAAAATAAATAAACAGTATCAGTCAAGAACCCAGCAAAGAAGAGCTAGAAGGAGAAATGAGGAGATGCATAGGCCTCCTCAGCATTATGTTTACTTAGTTTGTTAGTTATGTTTTATTGTTCACAAAGTTGAAGTTTTAAAATTGCTTGAGTCACAAAGGCATGTTCAAAAATATGCCTAAGTAATTTATTATTTATTAGTATTTATTATATTACATAATTGACACACATTGTTATTAGTATGTCAATAATCATCTACGGTCTTAACCTATTTGAGTGAAATTATTAAATATCATATATTCAATATTTGGTTCAACTGAAAAAAAATAACATAGGCCTTTATTTTAGGAAGGCGACGATTTGGACACTTTGATATTTTGAATTCGATCAAAACCATAACACCTCTCCCTTCAAATCTAAATGGTGCTCCCTCAGAACCTCTGCCCCACACATTATGAAGCATAGGAAATATTGTTATTGCGGGCAGTCTACACCACTTTGTTTATGTTCCTATTTACAGAGCCAGGACTGTGTTATTATTATTATTATTGTTTCAATACACAGAGAACGGTAAGCTAGTAGACCGCAATTGGAGATATTTGGTGAATGTTACAAAAAGTGTATTATCTTACAATCGCTGACTATACCTTTACCCCACAATTTAGCTTTGGTGTGGGAGGGGCATGCATGCTGAGTTTCAAACCGACAATAAACAGTTAATTCTTGAAAGCCTTGAAGACATCTCTTGATGGCCTTGAGGCAGGCTCCAGTGGGCGTTGGCCATCAGACACAAATTGAGGATTGTACCTTTAATTAATTATCTTAGCCTAAACATCTCATTAGAGATGTGGCCACTGGCTATAGGTTAATTTACGAATTGTGATAATAAGACAATTAAACATTCCTATAGCCTATATATGGAGAGCAATATGCCTGTGTAAAATGAAGGTGATAACATTATGGGGTTGAATTCTATTCGGCTGTCTTAATAAGCAATGACGTGTAATTGTCTCTAGCACCTCTTCAACAGCTTGTCCGTCAGAGGCCAAGGCAGTGGCACATATGTCTTAAATCGAGACTATAGTGAATAATAGGCTATATAGCTTATCAACGACCGTGTTACTGCGGCATTAACCCAAACGTGGAAATATGCGGGCTCTCCTCCCTCCAGACACAGCCCCTCTTCCGTTCCTAACCAACTTGAAAAAAAATCTATTTGGTTCGTATCAACGACAAGCATGCGTCGTCTAGCCATAGCGATTTTGTAGTTTTACGAGAAGCCATCCAAATAACGTGTAACGAGTTATTTTGATATACCAGTCTGCAAAATATTTTGTTTGGATTGACAGAGACTGCAGACCTTGCAATATTGTCTTATCCCACGCCCTGGCGTTATCAATAAAAATGTCCCCACCAGCATCAGCTGCGACAGCAAGTCAAAGCAGCACGACCACCGTATTTGAAGAAGACGCCAGAGAAGAGGTATTATTTATAATCTATCAATTATAAATGATCGTCATTAATCGTAATCATTCATCGTCATTAATCGTAATCATTCATCAAAATGGTCAGTGATGTGTGCAGGGCGACACATTATGTAGCCTTAAGGTGTTTTTTCTATAGGCTACAATAGGATATTTTTGCCAAATTGTTTATAGGACGTTTTTAAATAAATATGTTTTACTAAACATGTTGTTTAGCCAGCATACTGAAAAACTGTGAAATGTGGCAAACACTGTATGGTATATTTACCTCCTGCTGTTTCATTTGCCAGAAGATAAGCCTGCTGTAAAATTTGAATACGAATTCCTCTCCAGCAAGTAGCAAATTACATTTGAACAGCTAGCATATAATTATTTAAATTCTGAATAAATATTGTACTAGTCATTCTTGAGTGTTTTGTTTTGCTTAAATGATTATTGCAATTATTTTAGAATTAGGCTATATGCCTGTATTACATTTAAATGTTATTTCTTTCTGTAGGTCTAGAGTGTAAACATTGGCCATTGCATTTCATATGTCAATTAGTGGTTCAGTCACATCAAATTCTGACTGATGATCTCTTTTAATAATTAAAATGTGGTTTTGTGTTTGTTCTCAATCAACAGCAAAGGCCTCTGAAACAATCCTTGAGCAAGTCTCTTTGCAGAGAGAGCTTTTGGAAATGTCTGTTGCTGTCCACGCTCATGTATGGTTGTATGGGCGCCATGGTTTGGTGTCACGTCACCAAGGTGACCCGCCTCACCTTTGACAGTGCCTTCAAAGGGAAATCCATGATGTACCACGACAGCCCTTGTTCTGACGGCTATATTTACATCCCACTGGCCTTGCTGGGCATGCTGTACATAGTCTACCTAGTGGAGTGCTGGCACTACCACGTCAAGAGCGACCTGCAGCATAAGGTGGATGTGGAGGCCATCTACGAGCGTGTCCACAGAATGCAGCAAGCCAAACCCTGTATCTGGTGGAAGGCCATCAGCTATCACTATGTCCGCCGGACACGGCAGGTCACGCGCTACCGCAACGGGGACGCCTACACCAGCACCCAGGTGTACCACGAACGGGTCAACACCCACGTAGCCGAGGCCGAGTTTGACTACGACCACTGTGGGGTGAAGGACGTGTCGAAGCAGCTGCTTAGCCTGGAGAAATCAGCTCTCACAAAGCTGCGGTTCACCAAGTGCTTTAGCTTCGCCAACGTCGAGTCGGAGAACTCCTACCTCACCCAGCGGGCGAGGTTCTTCACTGACAACGAAGGCCTGGACGACTACATGGAAGCCCGGGAGGGAATGCACCTGAAGAACATTGACCTGAAGGAGTACGTCATGGTCCTGTCCGACCCAGACCACCACCCCTGGTATTTGTCCAGCTCCGTCTTCTGGCTTGCGTCGTTTTTTACATTTTCCTGGCCTCTGCGCGTATTCACGGAGTACCGCACTGCCTACGTCCATTACCGCGTGGAGAAGCTCTTCGGGCCAGATTACCTGCCGCTGACCCCTGGTGACGAGCGACCGTACTGTCGTCGCATCCCCCGCGTCAACACCATAGACAGCACAGAGCTGGAGTGGCACATTCGCTCCAACCAGCAGCTGGTACCGAGCTACTCCGAGGCCGGCTTGATGGACCTGGCTCAGTGCCCCACCGGCTTCAGTGGCTACCGTCAGAACTGTGAGCGTTGCCACCGGGCCATCAGCTGCTCGTCCGTGTTCTCCAGGAGCGCCCTGAGCATCTGCACGGGCGGAAGCTCCCGGATCCCCTTCAGCGGGAGCCGCTTCTCCTTGACGCGCCGCTACGGCTCTCAGCGCAGCTGCTTCTGGAGGAGCGGCAGCCTGGCGGACCAGGAGAGCCCCAGTGAGAACACGCGCTGTTTGTCGGAGCGCCTCACCACGGACGACGAGGACCCTCCAGACTACCAGGACGCCCATTGCTTCCCCATGCTTATCGTCCACTGCAGCGAGAATTGCCACAACCACAGGTCTTTCCATAGAAATGGCTCCTGTGTGGAGACTTCACTATGACTATTAAGCGACTGATGTGTCGCAGTGGAGTGTCTGTCTGTAGCATACATGGACAGTGGAGGACAGATGTACCGGTGCACGAAGATTGTTTCATGTGGGAAGTGTGTACAACTACATGTGTACTGCGTACTGTAGTCATTTTACTCTGTTAAGAAAAATTATGTGAGAATGATGACCAAAGCAATAACAGAGTGATATATTGACAGACTGCATACTGTCAATGTGGATTGTCAGAGATCACTGATCTCGAGGGAGAAAAACATGCAGACACAGGCTGTTATAATATACCGTAGCTTTTAGGGGGTCTCATTTGTACACTCGGAACTGAAAATGCAAGCTGATACTGCAGTTACCTCAACAGACATTATCAATGCCACGGAAAATAGTGGAAACTTAAGTCTATTTGATATGTTTCAGTCAAACATTCTCAAAAGTCAAGGTCTATGGTGTTCAAAATGGAGATGATCCAAATCAGTTTTATTATTGTGCTAGTCTATTAAAGGGGGTTGAATGTCATAGATAAGTGCTCACCAATATCATTTTGCAGCAATAACTGTAACAATGAATACTATCAGCTAAAATGAATGAGCATGGAGTGAAAAGACAGCAGCGGTGTACTCTGTCATGAATATTGCACTTGTATACATATCACAATGACACATGGGTCAGTACTGCTCAGTATTATCAAAAAACTTAGGAAAATTAGGTGTAGGTTGGAAAAAGGCAAGCATCCTTTTAAATATGTAATTATTTGGGCTTGATTGACACAACAACAACAAAGTGCTTTGTGGTTTTCAGCATTGTTTTTGGATTACAATTGTTTAGGATAATGAACTTTGAATACAATATGAGACAATATGAGAAATGGATGATCAATAATTATGATCTCAAATTAAAAATGTTGTAGTCTCTTGCCAAAAAGAAACATACCGACAACTGTGGAATACATGTGAACATAGTATCACATTAATATCACGGTAACCACCCGCAGGTTTACATCTTTGATCCAACGTCAATCAGTGTCATCAATCAAACAACCAAACTGTGTATTTGGCAGAAGTCAAATCAAGAATACAAATATTTTCAAATTACTATGAATTTCAAAATCCCAATATTGAATTTGAAAACCTTGGATGACATACCAGAATAAACCATCAGCATAGTTTCCTAGATTGCTCCATTATAATACGAGGAGTGACCTCCTAAAATTTTTTTTGTCTACATAAACATGCTGATATTGTTATACAGCACACCACACATTAACTTATATTAGGCTAATACAATATATCAAAATCACTGTTTGGATGTTGGCATTTCGTTTAAAATGGAAAACAGATTTTCATACCATTTTAGGGAATGTACTGTATATATGCATATTAGCAAATAACGTACGAATATTATGTTCTTTTTACAAACTTTTCAACAATGTTATAATGCCAATTATGCACTTGAATTTAAACTAGACATTATGAAATGTATTGATGCCGAATGTTAATGTAAATTACCTAGTAATAAAGTACATATTGAAGTAGCCTAGTTGATGCTACAGTATATGAACAAATGCACAGTGAATAAGACATATACACACACCCATGTAAAGAATATAAGCTCTCGTAAATTGTTCATGTGATCTTGCTATTGTAATAATGAAATACTGTAAATTGTATAAACATTGACATTTTTTTAAATTATGTATTTCCATTTATTCTATGATGACATATTGTAATACATATATGGTGCACACAAGTTCCCATATTATACATTAAGTTTGTGTGTCAATATATATAAATATGTGCAGCAGATAATTCTTTGTTGATGGGGAAATGCCCATGTATGTTTGTATAATGTTAAATGGTGCAGTAGCATTCATATGTGCTCACTAAACTTTATTTTATCGTAACAATGATTAAATACATTTTCACAGGAATTATGAAAATCTGATTTCTAAATGTACAAATGTACTTTGTAAAGGCCCAATATAATTTCCAACTGATGTTCCAAACCCTTTCCATTTAATTTGGTTTTGCACTTGTTTAACATTCCCTAACATTATTGTCTGTCTGACTGGGAGTGGAAGGATAGATTAGATATTATTTGTTTCTGGATGGTCCAGAAATGAAATGCCACACCCATTAGTATTATAAAATAACATAGCCTAGTATTATTATTATCTTGTTTTACACAATGCTATAGTCTCTTCAGAGAGTCATTTTAGTTAGATTACTGGTACTGGTATTCAATTCCAGATTACACAACCATGTTCTTTTGAGGAAAACAATGGGGACTCATTACATTATTATGTTTAAGACACGACTAAATGCACTATGCACACTCTATACAAATAAATTAAACAAATGTTTGAAGCTGTCATGGTCACAATTACATGTTTTACTATGTTCTTTTGTTTACAGAAACTGCTCATCTAAAATATTTCTAGTGGGTGTTTGGCAAATTTGACATTGATATCAAACCACACAAAATACTGTAGTTATTATGTTCCCAAATGTGTAGGCATATGTAGCCTATGCATTAAAATGGAGAGTGATAAGGTTCAAGACATTTCTCAAACAAAAGAAAATGTTAACATCTTTGTAGCAATGATACTGTATTACTGTCACTCCTGTGCGCTAGGTGGCAGCACGGTCGGAGAAAACAGGAATTTACGACGATGAAAAAAAAAAAAAAAACACAACTAGCTAAGAAAAGGTTATCACGTAGGTGAGTGAAGTAAACACTTCAAAGGCAAGAATTGACTTGCAATTTGCAACGTGGCAGACTAAACTGGTAATAATATGGTTATTGGTGAGTAAACTCCTGAAAGTAGTAATGTATTTTCATTTAAATAGAATGAAATGAGTCGATTACGGTACGGTAGTCCTTGGTAGCAGTATGCTCCAAAAATCTGAACACGCAAGTAAATGGATTTATTTAACAATTGACTGAAGAAGCTATAAAGGCTTTGGAATTAAATAAATTGATTTATAAAATACATGACATGCATTGACCTGTTGCTGTATTCTTGATTTTAATCTAACCCCCTTTGCGATTGAAACCATGTTTACCAAAACGTTGTGCTGAGTAACTTGTTCTCATCTCTACTCTTTCTACTACAACTCATAGGTTTCACTGTCACACCATTCTCCAGCCATCCGCCTTAGCAACACACACATACAGTATAAAGGCTGTATAAGGCAACCAATTAGTTAATATTCACCCAGGCTGAATAACATGGAATGTTATGTGGTGTTGGCTACATTGGAATATTACTGCTGATACCACAGTCAGCTTGTGTATTTTATTTGATACAATCCGTGTGTTTTTAGTCACAAGCTCCAACATGCAGAGTTTGTTGGTTCGGG
Source organism: Speoplatyrhinus poulsoni (assembly GCA_025447795.1). NCBI lineage: Eukaryota > Metazoa > Chordata > Actinopteri > Percopsiformes > Amblyopsidae > Speoplatyrhinus > Speoplatyrhinus poulsoni. The sequence continues at coordinate 7,800 of JAOEGT010049089.1, forward strand.
CGCTTGTCCTGAGGCAGTTGGGCAGGCTGAACCCACACCACCTGTTGACTCCTGGCTATGGACTGAGGCAGACAGAATGGTGCCCTAGGACCATCAACATACGGCAGCTATGGGGCTCCTCGGCTTTCCTCGCATTGGGCCCCCACAGGCCTGCTATCCGTTGCAGAGACTCAGCCAGGAGTTGGTCATGCCATCAGCTTAGATTCAAAAGCAACAGGAAGAAAGGTGTCACCAAAGCACCTCAGGAGGAGGAGGAGGATGATGATGATGATGAACGGGAGGACAGTGATTATGAGGATGAGGCTACAGAGGACCCACATCTACCAAAAGATTACAAGGACTTGGAGAAATATGTGCAGTCTTTTCGCTATGATGTAGTCATGAAAGCAGGACTGGATATGGCACGCAAGTGAGTGCATGTGATGACACATTTTTCTTTTTAAAATGTATCTGCACTCTAAAATGTGTTTTTTGAGCTGTAAACTAAGTAATAGGATTGATCTGTGATGAGACACATCAATGCTGGTGTGTTATTGACAATTCTCGTTTTTACAAAAATCTACATTTTATGGGCTGGAAACAGTACACGTCATATCCGTTAAAAATGTTAGGCTAAATTAAACTTAGTACGCTCATACATAATCAAATTAAATTAAAGTTAATGAGGGTCCCCCTCTCAGTCCCTCCCCTCACTCAGCTCTTTGGACTCAGGCTCAGTGCTGGGGTGCATTTACACTTTAAAGAAAGTACTGTAATGTGTTTTTCAGTGTGGTAATAACTCTAGAAAACTTTGTCTTTTGACAGTAAAATTGAAGATGCCTTCTACAGCAATAATCTTAGACTGAATGGACAGAAGCTTATTAAAAAAAGTAAATCGGTGAGTTGTGTTTCAATTAACATGTACCAAATTTTGGTGGAAATGTGTGCTAATATTGGTTTGTTTTTTATTCAGGTAAAAGTTGGGGACACCTTAGACCTGGTATTGTCAGAGAACAGAGAAACAAACACTGTTAAACTGATGAGGGTTATCCTCAGAAAGGTATTAGGTGAATCCAAGGATGCAGAGAAGTACAAAGTTGCTTTAAGGCGCTGGAAGAATTTAGAACTTTCCAAGGAAGAGGCTTTCAAGCTGTGAATTTCATAAAGGACAATGCTAACATGGCAACATGGCACTAAAGGCTTCAGCGTCTACAATGACAAAATTAATACAATTGTATGCATAGCATGTCAAGGGCCTAGAGCTTGGATCTAACAATCTTCATGGACAATTTGAAATTAAATGTTAATGTTTCAAATATGGCTGGTTTTGTGTACTTTTGTTTTATTGTGAAACAATAAGGCTAAATGAGACATTTGTCATGTTTGAGATAAATATTTTGAATTCATTATCTGGAAATAAAGCAAGTGTGCACTTTAATGTAGTTTTTTTTACATTGAAAATTGTAACATGTATATATATATTTTAAACCCTATGCATTAAATGGAGGTGTTTCATATTTTAACTATAAAAACAATCATCATCCAGCATCACTGACTACACCCTTTAATAGTGTTTTATGTTACTTTCACGAAAAACTTCCATCTTTCCATTTATACAGTAGTTGTGATTTTTATTAGAAATGTTAACATGATCCATCATCATTAAATTGTATAGTTTTTAATATAAACTTCTATAAGAAGGTTTAACATAAGCACATTAAAACAGTGGTGGCACAATGCTACATCAGTAATTGCAATGGAAAAACATCACTGGCTGCATACATTTTCTATTCATTTCAGGAATGCTCGAACTACGCCAGAAGCTAACAATGTTATTTTAAGGCGAAGACAGTTACCATATGTTGTTAGGTTATGACAAGTTTTGGCTTATAAATAGCGTGTTCTCTTGATCCATTGACAAGATCAGCTAAACTGTTTGTAGTTAAATTATGGTACTAATGAAAACCCATAAAGGCTTGGCCTTTGGCGACATGGGACTGTAAAGGCTCAACAATGAAGTTAATCTTAAGGACTGCAATTTTCATGACAAAGATGTCTCCTAACCTCGCTTCTATCTGGGAGGTTTTTCATTTTCAGTGTGAGAACAAAGAATGTGGGAGTGGAGACCCCCAAAAGGCATTTTATTGGTCTTGGTGGTACAATAACGTTCTCAAATTCTCTTTTTTTTGTTACCCAGTGGGAACATAATTGACAATTTGTGATTAGGAGTCAGTGTTTGATCTCTTGGCCTTCTTCAGTATATCACACTTCTTACGGTTGGGGCGGCGACAGCGTTCGTCGATGCTTGGCACACATTCATAATGCCACACCTCCTCCATCTTATCCACAGGATACACTGCTTCCACGTAATGTCGGATCAGCCTGAGGCGGACTGGATCAAGCTGCTTCTTGTTGCAGGCCCCTGAGTGGTTGTACTGCAGCCGCAGATTCTCCTGGGTGAAGAGCTCAGGGAAGAGGCGCACAAGCAGGCGTGCGGCAAAATTTCCAACAGAGAGAGACTGCTGGACTATTTCTCTCACCTCCGTGTCTGAGAGGATGTAGGCCAAGGCTACCTGGAAGTCCGGCGCGGAAATGGTCAGTTCATCCAAAGGAATCTTGCAAAAGTCTTTGCTACTTTTCTCAGGGGGTAAAGAAGGGACATCTGCTTCATCTTGAAGGCCGTCTGGACTGACTTGGGTCATCGAACATACGAGGTCCCCGGTCTCCTGCTCTCCCTCAAGAACATAAACCCTGCGCTGCTGCTGCTGCTGGTACGACCGTCTCTGTTCTGTGTCGCGTCGTCTGCAGCGCTCGTCAAGTTTCCCAACAAACTCCAACGTCCACACCCTGTCATTTTTAGCCTGTGGGTACAGCATCTGGACATAGTGTCGGATCAGATTGACTCGAATGGGATCAAGTTGTTTCTTGCCCAGGGACCCGCTGCAGTTATAATGCTTTCGCGCATTTTCATTGGTAAACAACTCGGGGAACATAAGCACCAAAAGCCGGGAAGCGAAGTTCCCGATGGATAAGCTGCAGTCATAGTTCTTCTTCAGCTGCTGCTTGGAAAGGATATACTCCTGGGGAACGCTGAAGTCTGGTGGCGGAATCTCCAGGTTGTCAAAGTCCACAGGTGCAAGCAGTGACTTTTTGGATCTGCGACTGGGTCTTTCATAATCACCCAAGTCAGGGACCTTGATGATCGAACCATCTTCAGGAAGAGTGGACAGGTCATAGCTCTCATCATTGATGTGGTCATGTTCGCTGCCATTACTGTGAGGACCCTCTAGTGCATCTTCTATATGCTGAATGCATAACTGGAGCCATATTTTCTCAGGCACATCTGGAAAATTCGCTTCCATGTACTTTTTGATTATGTCGATTCTGTTAGAGTCCAGAATCACCTGCCCTACGCTGTGGAAACTGCCGGAGCCTTCAGGTATTTTTCCATCTTCAAAAACCTCTGGGAACAGTCTATGCACGAGGAAAACAACAAAGTCCTCAGGGGAGGAGAACTCATCCAGTTCTGGGTCAGGTGTAACCAGCATGCTTTGCTGACCATCCACAGAAGCATCCTCCTCCTGATGCTCATCAGTAATGAAAGGACAAGGTTGCGTATGCTCCACCTTTATCGTGGCACCTGTGATCTGTCTGTTTCCTGTCTGTTTCCTGTGCAAGCGGGCACCTTCCATGTCCCTCTGTGCCCAGAAGCGATTAAAAAAGTCATTAATCTGAATGAGGCATTCCTCTTGCCAGACACCATTGTTCTTGACTAAAGGGAAGCACACCTCCACATAGTTGCGTATAAGTTGCAAATGCAGCGAGTCTAGTGTTCTTTTGCTTGCCATGCAGCCGAGGGTGCACTCCTTGGCTTTGAACAGCTCCGGGAAGAGATGCACCAACAGCCGACACCCCAGTTCCCCAGCATTGGATGCCTGCTCCATCAGCTGATGTAGTTCATCACTGGTCAGAAGGTATTCGGGAGGAGGCTGGAACTCTGTCAACATCTCGGCCGGTTTCAGTTGCTTTTTTATTCGCATCACTTCGAGCGAGAGCAAGTCCACTTTGCTGTGCAGCTGTGTCATGCTTGAGTTGAGTGTGTTGAGGATGAAAAACATCTTCTCAACCAGAGGGTAAAGGCCAGAGTCTGTTGATGAAGACTGACCCGTCTCCTCTGCCGTAGGGAAAGATGCAGAGCGGCCATTTTCTCCAAGACCGAGGAGCTGTGGGGAGAGAACAGTGGAGTAGTTTACCCGTTGCCCTCCTGCCTGACTAGCCTGCTGCTCCAGGCTTGGTGTGATCCTCTTCTCTGTGATCCTGTGTGAGATACTAAACAGAGGCTTTCTGTATGAGGCTCTTGATTTCTCCTGGATACAGTCCCTCTTCTCTCCAGTTGTGTTCAGACAAAGAGGCTCAAGGTGGATGCTTTTTTCTGTCCACTGTTCGCAAACCTAAACAGAAATGACGCATGTATAGTATAAAATATAATAATCAAATATAACAATTATAAGTCACACACACACACAGTACATGCAATGCTGAAAAACATTTACCTCGCCTGCGACTCTGACTCTCTTCTTGCTCATGGGCTGATTTATGTCAGAAGCTATCTCTGCAGATGTCCGTTTACTAGACTCAGTGACCTCTTCTTCTTCCATTGGTTCACAAATTGCAAAGTCATCTCTCTCCTCCTTAACATCTTCAATAATGTTTTTCCCTGCAAATAAAAGTATTCACTATCAACTGTAAACGGTTGTGGTCATTGTGACAGGTTAGGCTTAGTTTTAACTGGTTATCTGAATTGTGAATATTTCATAAGGTCTACAATATCTGATGAAATGGGGGTTTTTCTGAAGCTAACATTCAGTAGAATGTATTTATTATACTTATACAAGCTGCGCTCTCTTTGACTTGTGTCAGTAATTCCCCTTGTGGTTGAACCCAGCATTGCAAAAACACAAGTTATGGTTTGAAAGAGAATTTGACCCCACACTTGAGCTGACTGACTCACTATGATTTACTTCTCCCCAGCACAACACTCATTGGCTCATACTGTTCTCTACACAAACCCATTCAGACAGACAATTTAATGAGAGATACATTTGGATTCTGGGTGTGCTACAATGCAATTGGTACCTCTTAAAAAGTAAGTACAAATTATAACATTTCATAAGGTAAAATGCTTGTGTTTCAGATTCAGTCAATATTTTCTAAATATAATAATAATAATAATAATAATAATATATTTTAGTAACGTAATAAATTGCACGTAATGTATTTTGGCAGATACTCTTGCCTTTGTATAACTTGCCTTTCTCAAGCATGGCTTCATCTGGAATGTCTCCATGTTCAGAATAACTCATATCCTATAAAAAATTAAATAACATGGTGTCATGAAACAAATAACAGTCTTTGTTAAACTTAGTATTAACACAAGTGACATTACGTGTCTAAAACGTGCACGACCACATAAATCACCATAGCCGATACATCACGTTAGAAAAATATGTGTATTATTTGTATCGATAAACCTCTGCTCAACATTTCTGTGTTGCATTCACTCCCCTGCCCCGTTCCACTTCCATGATCGGAGCTAGGCTACTTCCTCATTCTTCCGCGTAGACCCCACGAAGCAAAACATTACAAGAAAACAGCACTGTGAATGCATTACTTTACAAAAACGCATCACCAGATTGTGAATGATGTATTATGTAAATGCATATGCACAAATATTATTCAGAAGCGCAACACCGAAGTGCGTTAGTGAATTTTTATGACGCGGCGCAACGTTTGCGTGGACGACACCCCCCCCCCCCCTCTCCGTTCAGCTCACTCAATGTGTCTGTAAAACCCACTAACCGGTGATTTGCGCTCACCTTTACGATTCCATGCACTCCTTCAGTGCACATTGGGAGGTGGTAGACATATCTGCAGAGGTTCTATACACGTATAACTGTTGTTCGTGTGTTGTTGCTTTTTTCCCCCCTTGCCTGCTGACTGTACCTTCTCGCGTGACGTGACGGTGCGCGCGCGCCTGCCGTGTCACTTCCGCACAGCTGTGCGTGGACTGGAGAGAGCATATCATTAAACATGGAATATTTATTGGCGTTTAACTCATCTTTATTATTATTGCAATTGGGATGCGGTTCACTAACATCTAGCTCAAACTGATAAGCACGCAAACACATTTCACGTGAATGTGAAATAGCTTTTTTTATTTTTATTCCGGGGACTATTCATAAACGTATACGAGGCTTTATTGAGAGAATATTGAAGACATGACAATGACTGAGATTGCCACCAAGTGGAGGCCCCGTGATTGAACCACGAGAGGAGGCTTTTTTTTTTTTTTTGGCTGAGTTCAAGTTCAATTATAAAAAATAAAAATATGTTATTTTCATTGCTCAGCATTACACCATGTGCACCAGATTGTTTTTCACACATCAGGTCTCCAGACTTTTGACTGCTGTGACAAATAGCTTAGTCTTCACCCAAAAGCCAACATCGATTAATCTAAATCTACGACGCACTGAACTACAGATACTATAGCAGCCTATTATCAGACAAAATTAATATTGACGTGTTATGCTATAGTTGCTTGGTGTGACGAAACAGGACAGCCTAATGCCTTGTTTCAAGGCCTGTAAGCTCCTTGAAACAAAATCAACGGGCACTGTCGCCCTCTGGTGGTGGACACACGAAACAAAGCAGAGCAAAAAACACAAACGGGGCCTGAGTTCAACTTGTTGTCAAGGAGCTGTTGCTACATTGTAACCCACTATTCTGCTGCTGTTAACCCTTTGTACTTTGAATTGAACCCCTTATGCATGTTTAGTCAAAGCATTATATATTGAATCATCGATTAACGAAAATGTGTAGAAATGTAGTCACGTAGGTGTGCTATAGTCTCGCAGAGCCGTTCTTTAGAGGTTACAGGCTTTTTTTGCTTATGTGAGGTAGTGCTAATGAACTGAGGGTGCTGAGACTAGTGTGCTAGGCGCTGAAATAATTGTCCCCGATCCTGATGAAATCGCCTATGGTGAGCACGTACACACAAAGCAACTGTCCTGGTTTTGGGGTTTTAAAATCTGGTCACCCTCCTAGGCTAGGCTACTTTAACGACTACCCTACACTGAATAAACACCTTTGTAAACGGTTTGATAAGTCTACTCTCTTAACTGTCAAAAAACTGGTTGGCCTAACACTATATGATGCCCCGTACTGACATTAGTGCTGAAGTCGCAGTTCTATTAGCCATAATATACTTGCATTGTCCAATAGCCTAATTGCATCTTAATTATTGGTAATTCACTATTCACGCACATACTAGTGCCCAATGTTCTGTCACTAACCACAAATACGTCAATATGAAGGTAACAAGATGACGTGCGTCTGGTGAGGCTCTCATTATTCGACTAATGAGCTGTCTCGACGGCAATAGTCTGATCCGTCACCAAATGAAGCGAGCAGACCTGTGCGGGGAAAGCGCTGTCTCGGGTCAATCAAGCGGAGGCTTGTGACGGGGGGGCTGGCATTCAGCACTTAACACAGGGAAGAGCTCGTTAAAGTGTCATTTTTGGCAAATACGGTCGTGGGTGTCGAAGAGGAAAGCAGGCACAGTACTGTTCCCATATTACGAGAAATATGTTCATCGATCACTGGGCGCTTCAGGACTGTATAGGCTGCAGCAGGTGTTAACTGCCAGCCTATAGGCCATACATTCATAACATGTAAACCAGAGAGCCAAATCAACCATGCTTTTGTGATACTCCCTAGGGTAGCCTATTTATAATTTCCTTTACACAAATTACTCAATGAAGGTAGCCTACAAACCATAAACGCATTTTGTTAAACCATACTTAACTAATTAAATAATAGAGTCTGTAGTCAATATAAATCACAAAAATATGTTTACATATTGTGTAGTGGCTATTTGCCAGGTTATTTGTGTGTATAATAAAGAGGTATAGGCTATGCTGCTGGCATTTAGCAGAGGCCTTGTTTAAAACATTTTTTTTTCTGCATTTCTAACATGCAGACAGCAATCATTCTGTGGTTGCAAACAAGAGCTTTACAACTGGCAGCATTTTTTCTGAAGTTTAGAGTGTTTTGTCTGTACCCAGCATTCCTGGCAATATGAGAATGTAAGCGGATAGTCTGGACTATGCTGACAGACTCTCTGCACCAGACCCAGGTGTAATTACACCACACCCGTCTGTATTGGGGAGACTAGGGCTGTTGTTGCCCACTTCATGTTAACCATGTAAACACCCACCCAGCCGACCTTGGCATCCATGGTCCTCAAGATGCCTGTAGATTATACATTGCAACAATCTTCTACATTAAAGTCTCCCTCATCTATTCATTCATTCTTGGGCAACACATCGGAAGTGCGCTAGATTAACACTACTTAACCATAAATGATCATTACTTTTATTTGAAGTAGTCCACATAAAACAACTGTGAAATCTATAGACTGTGCAACAATTTCACAACCGTGTCTAGACGTTAAAGTTTGTTTAGCAACTATGCGTCATCACACCAGTGCCCTGGTCTTCATTCCTTTTTGGACCTTTCAAGCTTCCATGTAACTTTCTCCATGTCTCCTCATGGCAAGTATTAATAATGTATTAAAAGCCTAAGGCTTTCCTCACCATATGCTGTACCCGGCTGTGTCCAGGATGGAGCAGCACAGGAAATAAAACACTTGCAGGAAGTGGACTTTATCATGCGCTTCCTCGCTGTCACCAACCAAACACTATCATATTTTAAAGTTAGTCTTAATTCGGGTGGACTAGTAGCTAGTTAGATATAAGACAACCTGGAGATTGATGGAATCATTAGATCACAGGACCTCCTGTTCTGCCCTTGGGCAAGGCACTTATGCTCCCTGGGGGATGCCCACCACTGCCCCAACTAGGAATGGCACAGATACAATTCTGAGATCGGAAATCTGTCTGATGCTGACTTAAACAGCTGAATCGGTATCGGTGAGAATTGGACAGTTGTAACCAATCTATGGGGCTGATCCAATTCAACTTGCATCTACTGTAAATCCTAAACCAGATTAGTTGTCATTTACTTTGCAATATAACTTAAACCAAAACACTCAAACTTATGCATACATCAATGACAACGTTGTAATATTTCCTTATATTCATATATAGACCATGTTACATCATGTTTTACAGAGTTAGGGAAGCAATGTTCAAGCCTGATGGTTCTTTACACAAAACATGAGTCCCAATCTCTTCCTTAGTCACAGTGAGGAATTTAACACTGGGATCGAATCGGTACTTGGTATCGGCCAATATCCAAAGTGCAGGTATCTGTATCGGTATCGGGACTGAAAAAATGGATTGTGCCATGCCATCCCTAGCCCCAACTTCTCCAACCTGTGACAACCTGTGTGTGTGTTTGTATAATTCTTTGGAATACAATTCCAAATAATTATTAAAATAAATATCTACTGTAGATTTGCCATCTCTGCCAGTGTGACGTATTCTCGCGAGACCATCATGATCTCACGAGCTTCAGTTTAATTTAGCAGCGAGAGTCAGTCTGGAAAGCCTATGAATCACTGCGAATGTGTCCGAGTAGCAACTGAACTAACTTAACAATCAGTGTCGTTTTGGTAGCTATACAGGCCTGGTTTAGGTTTGCCACAAGTGAAAACAACCAGATGGATCATCCGATCAACTGCCACGTCTTATTTTGAAAGTGCCTGCCCTTTACAAACAGTTTTGATGCACGGCTCCCCAGATGGACTTGTGACTAACACTCCATCTGGCATGTCAGGTTATGTGTGAGTACGAGTGGTCACTACCCTTCCTCCTCCTCATCCCGTCCTTCAGGTGTGTCGTTGACGCGATGGACAGCTCCACCCAGCCCTGGTTTCACACCGTCGCTGCCCCCCCCCCCCCCCCCCATAGACTGGGGAAACCACAGGCCACCACGCTGGCGCCAGCCCGCACGGCTTTGAGCAGGGCAGCCGGCCCAATCAATACCTCTGCACTTCCTGTCCATTTGCTCCAGTCTCTTCATTAATAATTACTGCTGGCAGAGTTTCAATACGCGTGCTGGCTGGGCCAGTGGGAGGCTGCATGACCTTTCCCCGCCCCTGGTTTGACTGGGATCATGCACACAAACACAGGGGGGCAAACATACATAAGCCACAGAAACAACACATTCCTGGATGACGCAATTGTTTTGGTGTTTTTTATATGGTAATCGTGTACAGATATTACATATAGTAATACGTATGATGCACAAACAACAGTCCTCACCGATGTAAACGGCCACCTGACTCAAAAAGAAGTTCATTGGTAATGAGCATCAACTGTTTTTGTGTTCCCTGTCCCGAGGGGGTGGGATGGGAGGGGTTGTCCCACAGATAGCACTTTTAAAAAAATGGCAGTGCGAGTCCGGGTCACAATTTGGTGACAGCGCGGGCGATGTTCTCCAACGCGGATCGAGCCTCGGAGGAGGGGAAAGCCTGGATGGCCTCCACAGCCTTGTTTCCATGGTAACAGCATAAGTCCACCGCTGAACTCACGCCTTTCTCAGACTTGATTGCCGCCCACAGCTGTTGAGGGATGAAACCGCTTACATTAGTTTAGGTGCACCACGCCACCATTCGCTGCTAGTACCAGCTCTCAGACAAACATGGCAGACGGATTATTAAAAAGTCGCTATATTAATTGTGAGTTGCTAAAGCCAACAAGGAAGTGAACACACACTTAATACGCAATAGAAAGAAGTGTTATGACATTTTTGAGACAAAAGAAGTTTCAACAGCGAATACGCAGACAGAATACATCTGTCTCCTTGCACCGTTACTGTTCTGTCAGGACATCTCTTCGCTCAGGGCGTTTTACCTCATGAATTCTGAAATTGGAAAACCCCTTAGGCCTTCCTTAAACTAAATAAATAAATAAAACAAGAACCCCCTGGCTCCTGGTCTAATCTGAACGGACCATGCCTCAGAATCTTGTCCACTAGTGTATTCTTCTTCATTATTTGTTTTATGTTGCCCCTCACTCCACACCCTAGCATTTGGAAACACAGCAAGCCCGGCCTACCTGTAAGCAACTTTGAGCAAGATGTCTAACTCATAGCTGCTCCTTAATATTTGTACTCTTTGGATAAAATATAATAATTACATCTGCTAAATGTAATTTATGATATACATGTGGCGTTATGGCTTTAGTGGCTGGATTGACCTATATCTGCTTTTTCTCTCTGCTTGTCATAAAGCACTGCTTTCTCTTTGCTACAGGCAGCATTCATTATTCTCATCATCTTCACATTTTATTAAAGTGATATTAAAACTGCTGATTGGTCAAAATTTCAATCGGCAAACTGACATTGATGAAACAGGATCTTGAGTGTCGCGTGTCGATACAGCGGTGATGTTGAGCACCGATAATAGTGAAACATAAAGATGTACGTAAAGATTGAGTTGTTAGTAAAGTGAATACTCTGCTCCTGGACAAAAATAAATACACACATGTATTATGAAATGGTTCAAAATTGTGACTCAGATACTACATGCAAAGCAGGCAAACATGGAAACAAAGAGATAAACTGTTTACTCCATTTCTGGGACATTGCTGATTTATCCTAAGTATTATAGTTTGCCCCCCAGCTAATTTCAAACACAAACAACCAGTCAGTGCTAAACAGATGCACGTCTGCATAATTGAGCCCCCGTGTTCCGTCAGATTTCCTTCTGTTGCTCATATTTGTGGCCGCGTAGCATCGCCTCTCCACGTGTCCCCTCTCAGTGGGTCCGCTGAAGGAGATTCTCTCACAATACCACTGTCGCAGAGCCGAGGTGTCTCCTCCGCAAATAGACCCTGGTAACCCATCCCCCCCTGCTCGTGTGTCACACAGGACTAAACAACCCCAATCAGACCCCTCCCCTGTTGCCTCTCTTCCCGCACCCCCTATCGCTCCCCTTCTTCTCTCACGTTGACTTTGGGAAGCTCATTTCTCAACTTTGATATTGGTCACAGTGAACGGACACCCTTCTGTTCTGTGTCTGCACGGCCACAGCAGATTTCAGTGTCATGGTGACATTTATTTTATTATTGTTCTTCAACACAATTGTTTTAAGAACACATGGCTCTAATAGACAATACAGTATACTGTATGCCAAGGAGAAACCAAGTATTTCAAGATTGTTTTGCTTACCTTTGAGTAATCCAGTTGGTTTCTTAATTTCTTTGCCTATGTACAATAGGATGAAAAATAATGTATATAGAATTACAGTATCTCACAAAAGTGAGTACACCCCTCACATATTTGCAAATATGTGAGCATATCTTTTCATGTGACAAC
>JAOEGT010049099.1:0-20119 GCA_025447795.1 Speoplatyrhinus poulsoni
GCTCAGAGCTGGGGTGCAGGTACACTTTAAAGGTGGAGTCAGGCTCAGAGCTGGGGTGCAGGTACACTTTAAAGGTGTCGGCATCGTAATGATGGCTACGGGTGTGGTTTAGGTGTGCCGGCCCGGCAGCGAAAGCAGATGGTTCATCCAATCAACTGCCACATATTTTATGAAAGTGACTGCCCTTTATAAAAAATGAATAAATAAATAATAACTTTGAACGGCTCCCCAGATGGACTTGTGTCTAACAATGCATCTGTCACTGTGGGAACAAATGATCGCACAGACTGTTCACAAGGTATACTTTTTATTTTCTGCGGATGCATCTCAGTGCCTTGTGAGTCCTGATATTTCTGTGTTAAAAGAAATTCACAATCTTTACAACAGCTGTGCACAAACCATTTCCCATGAACAATACTGGTGTAATTAAGAGTCTCTAAATAAAACATTTTGTATATGTTAAGAACGCTCATTTGGTCCAAGACCGTCCGTACGAGTAAGATTTGCACTGTCCGCTCAAGTATACCTGGCCTGGTGTAACCAGACCCAACATTTACTTTGAATAAGGTCTGGCCACGCTCCATTGGGAAGTGTTTAGTCGTTTCCTCCTACTGGGTGTAGACCTCTAGTTAATGTTGAAACTATTGGACAGCGCTGAACTAATCAGAGTTGCTACAACTGTTTTGATCGCCTAATCTAGCTCTACCTCCATTTACAAGCTCGCTAGACTTGTCATCTCACTACCCCACCCTGATTGGACCGCCAGCAGGGCGGCTGTGCAAACGCTATTGCAAACAGGGTTTCCATGGAGACTATAATCTCAGCGAAAACAAGTTGAGATGAGAGCAATAGTTGGGCGGAGCCAGGCAAGGCTACAATCCCCTCACACACACACACACACTCACACAGTGCTCCGCCTGCTCACACGTGGCACGCACCGCGTCCAGGGGGTCCTGTGGTTCCAGGGGTCCTGTGGGTCCAGGGGGTCCTGTGGGTGGCAAGCAGGGTCCTTACAGGAGAGACTGACCCCTCGGCGGCCATCTTGCTAAGGTCAATGTCCTTATGGGAGTCTGGTCACTAGGCGGCAATCTTGCTAAGGTCAATGTCCTTATGGGAGTCTGGCCACTAGGCGGCCATCTTGCTAAGGTGAACGTCCTTATGGGCGAGTCTGGCATCTAGGCGGCCATCTTGCTAAGGTCAATGTCCTTATGGGAGAGTCTTGCCCCTAGGCGGCCATCTTGCTAAGGTCAATGTCCTTATGGGAGAGTCTTGCCCCTAGGCGGCCATCTTGCTAAGGTCAAAGTCTGGCCACTAGGCGGCCATCTTGGCTGGAGTTGGACTTTTCCAACTCCAGAGTTGAACAAATAAAAAAAAAATTTAGGCAGAGATAATTTGTAGTTAAAAATCTTTAATTTATTTATACATATATTTATATATGTACACATGACTTATTCTTGTAAAGACAAGTAACTCATTGTCAAATGTATTGTTAGTTATAGTGGCACAAGCAGGACCCTCTTTCAAAACCAGAATTCTTTAGTCAACTGTAGGGAAATTATGAAGTTATTTTCCACCAGCTTCTCTATCTAACAGGATTTAGGAGCCTGGATGACTGAATACATCCTGGCACTGGCTGACAACTGTGCTATAGCATAGATGGGCCAGTAGGGAACGATATGTACGCTCTGTACAGCTACGGCAGAGCTGATGAAATAGCCTGGTGGCCAGGCTAATTCCACCTTAAGGCAGAACTGATTAAATAGCCTGGTGTCCAGGCTAATTCCACCTTAAGGCAGAGCTGATAAAATAGTCCAGTGGCCGGTCAATAAGACAACAGCTCTGCACACAAACGTCTCATACTGTCACCGTGACAAAGTAACGTTTGCGTTGAAAACATTTGTACTTGAGAGCCGCTATTAAAGCGCCTAAAGCTGCCATCGGTGATCCGTACCCTCATATACCTGCTCCGCTCATATTTCCCACGAACAGCTCCTGACAGACCAGAGTGTAATGATATTCCGCAATGGTTTTGGAGACTACATAGTCAGCTGCGCTTGTGCCCTTAGCTAGCCGACAGACACCTGGTGCACCGTTGAAGCTGGACAGCTTTTCAGGGAGTTACTGACTTTCCCCAACGAACCCGCAGGTTTATGTGCCTGCTGGTGGTGCCGATGTGATGACAGTTCTACCAACCCTAACCCTTTTAAAAACAAACTAAATATAAAACACTTAAGGAAACCCTTTCTCAATTGAAATGCCTTGGTCGTTATGGTCGCTAAAATCCACACAGATCATCGACTTTAACGGACACCCTGGTAATGGCCTACCCTAACTTGTGTAGATAGATTGTAGTGGCTTTTCCACAAGGCCTGTGGGTTAACTCACCCTCATCCTCCCCATGTGATACATAGTAGCATGTACTTAATTGAGATTACAAATAAACAATATGCACAAAACGTTTACAATCATAAACAAAAAATAAATTGTATATAATGTACTGTATATAGTCCAAAGGATATAAGTGTTTTCTTTTTTCTTCTTCCCAGAACAGTCTCTCAGTCTTGTATATAGTCCTTTGTACTTCGTTGTAGTGTTGTAAACTAGTTTTTCTCATTAGAAAGAAAAAAAAACAAACAACCAAACGAAAATCCACATTGTTTTAAAAGTCTTAACAAGAGATGTACCGCTACACTACGGTGTGACGGAAAACGGGTGTTCCATATGTGCTGCATGCTGCCCCCCCTGGTGGCGAAGACGGAAAGTTGTGCTACAGGAACGGGTTGGTGGATGAAGCTCCGGAAGGAAAGGATCCCGTCGGGGCCTGGAGCAGGAAAGTGAGACAATGTGTAGGTTAAAAGGTGGAGTCAGGGATGCTGGAGGGTTAAAGGTGGAGTCAGGGATGCTGGAGGGTTAAAGGTGGAGTCAGGGATGCTGGAGCAAGACTGTTGATATACAGCCAGCGAGTGTAAATAACATTGTGTTATGTTCTGTCGTGTATGTAGCATCAATGTCCTTCTAGAGCTAAATAGGCAGCACACACCCACATACATTATGTTATAATGAACCTTAGAATAAGATATAGCTTTCTCAAGTCAAAGTAAATGTGATGAAATATTCCAGTTGATCGCCAAATTTAATTAACTAACTGAATCCTTTGTTTTTTTCCCCATAACAACCTCAACTGTGCTACATACATTTTAAACCAGTCAAATGTCAAATTCCCTGACTTTCACTGACTAAAAATCCACATTTCCACGAGCTGTATTGAAAGGAAAAATAGTCATGTCTGTGTAAAAGGGATATGACAACAATAAACAAACTGAATATTATTGCGATGGTATTTCACATATAGGTCCTACACAAGTTAACATCCACACCGGTGGATAATTAAGGGGGGACATGGGGGTCTCCCCCAGTTAATATTGTGCGTCAAACAATGTTTCTTGCAGCCTGGTGAATTTTAAATAATGAATTTATGGTGGAAATGTCTTCATGTAAAGGAAAACACAAAATCCGGGCATCAGATGACAAAATATAATAAAGCCAATAAAGTATGTATTGCTTTCAAATCCTCCTGTAAATCAACGTTTTTCATCTATTATCCCTGCTGAGTAAAAAACAGAGATGTTTTACTCTTTTGTCCTGCATTGACCTTTACTGCTGTGCACATGGTGTAAATTCCATGACTCGGCCCAAACAATTAAAAATTCCTTGATCGTATACGGTGACTAATTGGGATATTTCACTCTGAGCATCAAGGTGTAGGAAAGCAAGATAAAAGATTTCCCTCAACCTTCCTCAAGCTCAATCTAAATGCCACTGAAGAGAGAGTGCCAAATGCTCACCATAAACGGGTTATTTGACATGCCAGCCATGGGCTGCCCAAAGGGGGTCATGGAGGGCTTGTTCTGACCGTAGACCGGGAACGCAGGGCCTGGGAGGGGGGAGGGGGACAAGAGGAAATGGCCATTACAAATACTTTACAGTAAGGTGTCAATAAACAATAAATAAACAATAAAAGAAACTATGTACTATGTATAACATAGGAGATGGTTGAATGTGTATATGGGTACTTCATGTCATGTACTTATGTTCACTGGTGTATATGTATGTGGGTATGTATTGTATATTTATGGGTCCTTATGTTTACACTACTGTTGAACTGTAAGGGTGGAGAGAGCCATGGCAAAACTAATTTCATTGTGTTCTCTTGTACTCAACTGTGGGAAGCATATGACAATAATCTGAATCTGAGTAAACGAGTGTCCCTAAACTGGCTGGAATGCCAAAGAATAAAAATATGTCTTAAGACGATACTTAAATGTCTCGGTGGTGGGGGATGACCTGATTAATTAAAATGGGATGGTAATAACCTTCCCATTATGATCACAGTTCACAGTTCAGGCCACATCCCAAAAGGCACTATCACCCTTGAGATCTGAAATATACAATGGAGCCAATCCTTGTAATGCCTTCACAACAAGTAGCAGCACCTTAAAATCTGTTCTATATTTGACTAGCGCTGCTGGATTATGGAAAAACGAATCATTTGTGATTATTTAGGTCAATATTGAAATCCCGATTATTTAATACGATTAGTTGTTGACTTTGGAAAGATGTTGCATTTACTGTCCCTAAACAGCGAAACAAATCTAAAGTGAAACAATTTAAACAACTATGAAAAGTCTCCTCACACTTCTCATGTTGATATCTCACTTTCACCCTGTAATGGGCGAAAGTGAGAGTCAAAATAAGAGCCTACTTGGAAAACGTAATGTGCACAGTAGTAGTTTTTCTCGATTATATTGTTTCTGTAATTGTTACAGTAAGAGCCAAAATTGAAATCATAATTAAAATGTGATGAATTGCACAGCCCTACATTTGATTGGTAACCAGTGAAGAGGGCATTATCGGGGAGATATGGAAGATCAAGGTGCAACGTATTCCATTTGTGCATGTACGTCCGAATGTTTTAATCTGCTGGAGAGTCAGATGAACACACATTCTTCAGTGAAACAAACAGGTTGAACGTAGGCGTGAACACGGCCCAATTAATGTGTGTGAAGATGGTTTTTCTATATTGGTGGTTGGAGTGATGCAGTCTACCTTGAATCAGCCATGCTGGAGAAAGATATGCTCATGTTTGAACACGATCAACACAGAAACACCTCTCCCTTCAATGCCATAGGGCGCTCCGTCAGAAGCTCCACCCCCCCAAAGTGGACATGCATAGCCAAGGCCGGGGTAGTGTTGTGTGTTCGTTTGTGTTCCCATTCATAGAGCCAGGTGAGGTGTGTGCACTAACCATTGGGTTGAGGGTGGTAGACCCCAGGCGGGGGGTAGGGGAGGGGGGCCTGTCCAGGGAAGGGCTGCTGGAAGGTTCCACTGAAGCTGGTGGGCAGGCAGTAGGAGGAGGCGTTCCCAAAGCCGGCGGGCATGCTCATGGAGCCTGTGCCAAACGAGGCTGGCACACACACACAGACACACACACACACGCACGCATGCAAGCACGCAGACATACACACACACACATGCACGCATAGACATGCACGCACAGACACACACACGGGAGAAGGGGAAAATAGGTTTTAGCTAGCTAGCATAAATACTTGCTAGCAAAATAAAAAAAAAATTCTGAAAGCATGAAAACAATACAGCTTGAACCTTGCCTATACACACGCACGCACACATGCACATACACACGCATGCACACAGATGCACACACACGCGCACCTGCAGCCGGAGCTCTCCCACTGGTCTGGAAGGGGTTTGTGGCCATCTCCGTGGCAACAGCTGCAGCAACAAAGGGGTTTGTGGATGGCACCGCTGGAGGGAACACAGCCAAACTACTGTGAATTACCATTTAGGGGGGGGGGGGGGGGGGTCTTATTGTGGATGGCTCACGAGAAAAAGAGCTGCTTCAAATACCTCCAAAGCCGGGTTGCATGCTGGGTAAGACGGGCTGGGTCGGGGCTGGCGAGGATCCCAGCACCGCTCCGAACACATTCCTGCGGAGGGAAACGTTCCCTTTAAGGTGTGCATGTTTTATGTTAAACGTTAATGTTCCAAACTGTTCCATTTAAACCATAAGCCTTATTAGTCCTGCGTGCGTTCGACGGAACTCCCTCCTCAGACCGTTGGCAAAGCAAATGGAACATTTGCGAAAGTTTGCCTTTGTGTGTGTGTGTGTGTGTGTGTGTGTGTGTGCGCGGCCGTGCCCAACCCCTGCACATTTCTCCCAGTGTGTGTGTTACGGATTATTCCCTGAATGTATAAACCTATAGGAAAAACCCTAACCTGGAAAATAAAGATGTTGGATGAGAAGTCAAGGCACGTGTGAGCGAGGCGAGTTATACCGGAGAAGGACTGAACGAGGCCCTCCGCGTCACGCTCCCCCCTCCGTAACGTTTCTCTAGCACGGCCAGCCCATTCCAGAGTTCATAGTGGTTTTTGTTCCATGTCGAAAATAACCGGGGGGGTGGGGGGTGGGGGGGGTCTCTCCTGCATGTCCTGTCCTGTGTCGGCCTCTCTCCCAGGAAAACAGGTGCTCTCATCACAAACACCTGGGTCAAATGAATGCAGGACCACTTCCAAGCCGCGACTACGGACCATGTAGAGTATCGGTGCAAACCCTGCACCCACACATCAGCCCAAGAACCTCAGCACCCACACATCAGCACAAGAACCTCAGCACCCACACATCAGCCCAAGAACCCCAGCACCCACATATCAGCCCAAGAACCCCAGCACCCACAGAAAATAAAGCATAAAAACTGGAAAGTAGGAAAATCCCTACCTCTCATCCTAACAATGTGTATTTGTGTGTGCGCCCCACCCCTGCATGTTGCATGTGTGTGCACGCACAGGTGTACAGGTGTGTGTGTGTGTGTGCGCCCCACCCCTGCGCGTTGCTCCCCGTGGGAGCCGAGGAGCTGAGCTCGCTGTCCAGCTCGGCCAGGGCAGCGTAGCGGTCCTCCGCAGAAGCTCCCATGTGGGGAGGCGTGGGGACCACGCTGGACACGGAGGGCATCGGCACACCTCCACCTGCTGGCCACGTTTAGATGACAGCGTCTCAGAAATGTAAAATGCACTACACACTCATTTTTATAGCAATACATTTTAATTTATGCTCTTTTCATGGTACTCAAAGGCACTTTGCATACATTGAAAATGCAGAAATACTGAGAATAGAAAAAAATTAGAATAATATATACTCTTTTTATTTGATAGTACATTTAAATAAGTTGAATAGTATAGCAAAGTTTAGCGTAGCTGGCTCATATGCTTATTTGTCCTCTGGGAAGCTGCTTTCACATATACAGTTCTTTACCACTACAACAGCCATGGTCAGAAGCATAAACGTGGGACTAAGGTGCCTTGCTTCCATGTGAGAGTGTGGGCCGGTGAAACCTTTTGAGAGTCGCTGATGCCATTAAGCGCTACATAAATAAAACGTCAGCTAGACGCGCTGCCCGGCGGACAGACACGGCACGAGATGAGCGAGCATGCAGGAATGAGGGTGTCACCATGGTGACGGCAGTGGGGGCAATGGTACCTGATGAATGGGACTTTGAGGGGGGTGACGTGCCAAGATGAGATGGGATTCCAGAGTTGCCAAAAGCCTCAAAGTTGGCAAAATTGGCATTTGAATTAGGCTGAGCCGTGGTTGCTGCCATGGAGAAAAGAAATTGCTAACAAATGAGCATGAGAAACCAAAACGCTTTGAGCAGTGCGTGGAGTGTGAATCAAGACACAGTGATGACGAGCATTTATACTTCATTGTATCTGTGCTTTAATAAACGTCTAGAGAGCAAAGCACTCACCCGATTGGCTGGGGAAGTGGGCGAAGTTGGCGAAGTTGGCAGAGCTGGCAGCTTGAGTGGGCGGGGCAGCAAAGATGTCTCCGCCCAGGTCAGACAGCAGGTCAAACTTCTTCTCCTGGCCGACGGCGTGCGCCTGGGAGCGGCCTAGCGCGGGAGACTGGGCCGGCCATGGACACATGGAAGAGACCAGTTTATAGCAGGGACTCCCAGTAGAGGTTACTGGTCCTCCCAGACAGGGCTGGGGAACAAACAATCTTTCTCCAGCATTGCTTACTGCACCTTTAGGTATTGACCTTTAACCCTTTTAACCCATGGATGTACTTTAAGGACTGGATACGGTACGTAAAAATGGCGGCCATTCATTTCAAGTAGAAGTGCTCAAAAGCGCCATACCATGGTACTGCAGCTTCTGCTGCCCAAAAAGTAAATTTCCCCATTGACGGCCATTGAAAAACACGCGCCTATAAAATGGTTATAAACGCTGTTTTAACGCTACAATCACACATAAACGATTCGTTAGATTATGAAGTTTAATGTGAGTGAGTTCGATTTTTTATAAAAAAAATACTTAAGAGTCCAGGAAAGAGCATTGGTTTACATATACCATTATCGTGGCCTGAGAAATGCTCGAGGTTAAGTTTATATATCGCACGATAAGTCGATATAGTAATTATTGTGACAGGCCTAGTGTAAGATATGGTAAAAGCGTCCTGACTCCTGAGCACAAAATTACATTACACTCCCTGTGTGCGTTTGTGTGGTAACTCGAGCTCCTCTGTAAGCCGGGCCGTGTGCGTGCGTGTGTGTGTGTGGGGGTGTTACCTGGCGTGGTGGGGTCTTGTTCAGCTGCAGCGTCTTGAGGGGCTGGACCTCAGGGGTACTGCCTGTGCTGCTGGCAGACGAGCCCGACACAGAGACGTGGACGGTGGCTACTGCCCTCGCCTGGTCTGGAGGAACATACCTGCGTAGGCATGGCAACAGAGACACTCAAGATAGGCATAGAGCAGATTTACAGTGATGCAATATGTACAACCTCAGTCTGTACACACTGGTTGATGAAAACAAGTATGTAAACACATTTTATGTACGGCAATGGGGAGAAATGAAGAGACCACTGTATCATTTCTGTGGTTTTACTATTCATAAAATATTACTTAGGTATAAACATACAGTATTTATAGTATATTTTACAATTTGCAGTTGTCTCTTCATTTTTTCCAAAACTGTACATTAGTGGACTAGGAATTTAGGAAAAACTAAACACTGCATTGGATAACTTGGCAGCTCCGTAGGCTGATTAGACAGAACCGCCCTGTCATATTCTTTTGACTTTTAGCAGACGTTGTTTTTTTCCCCGGCTGGAGTTGCAGAAGTCTCTTGAGACGTAGCTTTGTTTACAGCGGCAGAACAGATGGCAGTCTCTGTTACTGTCTGGAAGACCAGTTTCAAAACTAGAAAATCAATGTTAATACTTCTGCCAAATATCCAGCATTAACACGCACATCATCAGTGTGAAAGCTATAAATAAGGAACGGCCAACACTTTGTCTCATCAAAAACATATTGAAAGCATGCATGTATGAGGGAAAACAGCCTGCTATCCCTGTTAGAATAACTGCTGTGGCTTCTCAGTGAAGCTTTAGGATATTAAAACACCAAAACAAGGAATAAATCTGTTTATCTTACCATCTTTTCTTCTCATATTTGTCCTGGAGGAATTCTTTTACTTTCTGCGGTTCTCGGAAGTCAGGAACAACTGAGGTCCTGTCGTCATAGAGACCCAGCCAGATGTGTTTACACACCTAAGGATGGGATGGGGCGGGGGGAAGGGTGGGGGGTGGGGGGACACGGGAATGTGGCGAGTGGAATTTGGACAAGGGGTTGATGGGAAAGAGGCAAAAAAGGAATGCCAATAAACTTGAGAAGGCAGGGATCCAGAGAGAAATGTCTGTGTGGGAGACGTTCAAAGCGCATCTAATGCGCTCTATAGGTGGGTTCCACGGCGTCGTGGTTGAGAGGGCGGTAGTACCTCATTGCTATGTTTCTGTAGAAACTCGATCTCCTGCTGGGTAAACGTGGTCATGGAGATAGACTTCACCCTGTGCGGGGGATTGAGTCCACGCCTGTGGGCAGAAGAGAGAGAGAGAGAGAGAGAGAGAAGAGAAGAGAAGAGAAGAGAAGCGGGGATGCTAAATTATTCTCTAAAAAAGAAAAAGCGACAATGCTGCTTCTCTGTATTAACAAAGATTGGATGATATATTCACTCCCGGGGGGGAGATTTTGTTGTTACAGCATCAGAAATGACCGGTATAGTATAGAGACAATACACTGCAAGAGATTTCGCCCAGAAATTGAACATGTTTCTCAATTTTACATTTAGGGAATTGTGCAGACATTTTTATCCTAAAAATCTATTTATACATTTACATTATTTATTTATCAATAGCTGAATATGTCATAGAGCCGTCATCTAGGGGTGCACAATATATCGATTCAGTATCATTATCGCAATATCACATTGCACAATATCATATCTAAAATGTTGCAGGAGGTGCAATATTCCGTTTATTTTGTGGAGATATGCGTCCGTTGGCTGTTTAGCGTAGTTGTGTTTGATGTAGACTGAAGAGTCAGATGTGTGGCTGAGGAAGCTAATGACATAATAGAGATCAAAGAGGAAACATTAGTGGCCAAAAATAATGCCTTCTTGGTAGTTTGGAATTACTGCTGTACGAGTCCAATATGATTGACAGTTGAAAATGTGTTGCTTTGATATGGTATGAATATATTTTGATGCATTTTCACATCCTGTGTTTTTACATATGATTAAAAATATCAAAATTAATATCTATATTGCCATTTTCATGCAATATCACATTTTATCTATATCATGCTACCGTCATCACAAGCAAAGACACTCTGTTAGAGTAACGACCGCAGCATGTCATCAGAGTTAACATTCTACAACAAAACGCTGTAAACTCTCCAGGGGTCCCACTCCAAGTCAAATTCCTCAAAATGACCCCAGACTAAAATCTGAATTTCCATTACTTATATTGAACATAAAAACATGCCACCAGAACGATGCCTGTGTGAAAGGACAGACAGCATGGCAACGATAAACAAACCAAAAATGAACGAGATTCAGATCAATAATTTAAGGATTTGATGAGACATCTCAAAATGTAAGACCACCACATCCCAGTAATAGTTTGATGAACAAAAGCTACAGCTTCATGCTACAAACAACATTTTCATCTCAGGAATAGATTTTCTAAAATTCGAAATATTCCAAGAGCAGTGGGAACCTGCTCTCAGATTAAAATCAAGATATATTCCGGGGCAAACAATAACTTCCAACCAGTACGACCCTATTCCAGTGTGCCTTAAAGACAATTATGAGCCTGAGCCTTATATTATCATTGGAGTTCATCATTCAGTTCGAGTATCATTAAATGAGTAGCAGTAGTAGATAAATCATAATGTACCCAAAACGGGACAAAAGCTATCAGCATTCATGAGAAAATACCACAAAAGGTATTTACAGGCCTAAGTAGTTTTAACCTGAGATTCATATTAAACAACAAAAGTCAAAGGTCATCACGTATCTGTGACTAGTTAGTAGTCTACTAATAGCTTATCTTGTGTGCGATAACCAGTTTAACTTTACATAAGAGCAAAGTCTGTCAAATATGGCAGGACACAAAGGAAACACCGCACGTACTGGGTAAATGCTGACATGGGGTGAATGATACAATACTATGCAAGGTATCTTAGCTGATGTGGCCGGATACTCTGACACTTAATGGGGGGGCATAAAGAGAGCTGGAGTCATTCCTTCCACTAGGGCACCAAAGGAAGTGAAACAAAAGAAATGGAAAGTATGGAAGTAATCAGCTCTCATCCATTACTCGGAACACACATTTTTAAGTAATGTTCCGTTTGGTTATTCTTGTTCGTTGTTATTTATTTATGTATTTATTTTTTTTATCAGAGAGCATCTTAAATTAGGACGACCTACTGGCCTCGTTCGTCATGCAATGAGTGTCTCGCAACTTGCAACGCCCTAACGCACTTCAATGTGTGTGTGTGTGTGTGTGTGTGCGTGTGTGCCCTTGGGCGTGTGACTCTTCTGTTTGTGATGTCAACTAGCCAGATAACGTTCGGTGACGTGCTATTTTTAAAAGAAGCCAGTCTAATATATGTCTATATACCCATCAGCTAACAAGCGATGCTGATATTGACAAAACGCTACCCTCTATTCACCGGTAACAAAAACAACCCACCCCCTATAAATAAAGAAAACAAAAGCGGGTCAATGAACGACCCAACATAAACAAAGCGTGCGTCAAAGCGCCCTGCCCAACCCAACCTACTGTAGTGGGCTCCGGCTAACGTTACCTGTCCTGATTTAGGCTACTAGCTGACGAGCTGACACATCAGGCTCCCTGAACGGGTGACACAAATACAAAAGGCACAAGATATACAGCTGAGAGTCAACACGATTCCGCTAAAGCAAACTCACAATATCCCAGAACAGGTGGTACAGACGAACGAGCCCACTGTCATGTTGGCATAGGTCGGGCCGCGCTGATCACAGTCGAAGCATTTCCTATTCGGGGGAAGGCTGGTCATTTCCCGAAGCATCTTCAGGTGGGCCTCCTCTTGCTTTCGCTTCGCGCTCGTCGCCATGGCCAAAACAGCGGGCTTATCGTCGACGGGAGACGTTTCTGCGGGACTTGGGAGGGGATCTACGGGGACTTTACCGCAACGGCGGCGGCCAGACACCTTGCTGAGATGTCTAGCGGGGAGACTATGCTATGCTCCTTCCTCTCTGCGAAGTTAAAAAGGACGCCAGGAAACTCCGGTAACGCTGTCGCCCCCTAGTGAAGTGGAATGGTGCTTCACATGCCAATGAATGACCAAAAAAAATGTTCACTTGCCGTATATTGCATTGGTACAGTATAGAACGTGAATATGCCCTTCACAAATCACACACGTACACATATGGCACAGGCGGGCACACATTTCTTTTAATTTAAAATAAGAGTTTAATACACAACATAACTCTTGTAGAAAATAAATATGATCTCTCCATGTGAGCACCTTTCAACGCAACATCTGAAAACGCGATAGATGCCGCATTAATACACTGATTTTTACATTCAGGTCTGTGGCCTCAGCCTTGGCATCCTTTGCGCAACAGGTGTTCGCTGAATATCTCGTAATGAAGCATCTTCTGTCTCCACTCTTGGCTGAGGGGAAGCGTCAAAGGTCCCGGTGACACTGCTCCCTTTCATGAGGCTCTGCTGCTGCTCCTCTGTGTTGCATGAAGCAGAGAAACCCTTTGACAGGACTCCCGTTCTGAGGCTTTGGCTGTGCAGCGCTTGCTTACAGCATTAAGGAATGTCATCATGTAAAGACCAGAGCAAGTTACTCTAAAGGTCAATAGAGTGTAGATACATTTTTTTGCATGTGAAATTTAAGGAGTAAGGGGAAGAAAAAACTAGAAATCTAATTAAGTACACTGTGGTTCTTTCATCCAAGACGCAGTACAAACTCCCACCATGTGGTGGCAGCCTTTATTGTTTTGTCTTTGCTTTCTTTCCTTGGCTGTGCATTGAATCAGCAGAATCGGAATTCATCTGCTGTAAGAAACAGAAAACACGAAAGCAATTAGTTATGTTTGCTGACTTCGAGCTCAAAGCACCGCCTTGCACATCGAAAGGCATTGTTAAGCAAAGTGTAGAACTGCGGCTTTGTTGTTGTGAGCGGTGTTCGCCTCTTTGTTTATGTTCCTATTTAGAGAGCCAGGGCTGTGTAGAAGTACCAGATTGTTTTATCAGCACGCACAGAGAATAGCAAGCTAGCGAAATGCGAGGAGATATTTGGTGAATTTGACAAAAAGCGTATTATCTTACAATAGCTGAATATACCTTTAGGTAACATCAGACAATGCAAACTTGCATTTGACAGCTTTGATACACCCGGTATGTTTAAAAACACAACTGCTGTTTTGGTTTCAAACACGATGACGGGAGCAACCCCACCCCACCCACACATAATAATAATAATAATAATAATAATAATAATTATTATTATTTAGAAGACCGTATATGCAGATGGATGACGTCAATGCAACCGCATGATTGGTTGCATTGGATCAGAATAATCCCATACAGCTCCACACACACACACACACACACACACACACACACACACAGTGCAAGGGAGAAATGTGTGCGTGGCCCTTTAAGTCAGACAGCTGATGGAGAGACCAGGCTACCTGGTGCCTCTTCCTGGTCACACGGAAGAAGTCCTCCATGCGGGTCTGTCTGCTGTGCCCATTTGCCTGGTCCTCCTCCCTCTGAAGTCTCCTCTGGGCCCGCGCCTGGCGGAACCGTTCCATCCGGTCACGTATCCGCTTCTCCCTACACACACCACCATTTAGGACTGTACCCTTCCTTACCCCCCTCCCCCCCAACCAAATACACACTGTCCTAAAGCATCATCACTGACTCCACCTTTAAGTCACAGTGGTCTTTGTCATACAGACAAAGTGGAATGGAAGGTCGGTGCTAGTGGTAAAATATTCCACAGGTGCGTACTTGACGTGCTTTGAGTGGCAGAGGAACATCACCAGCGCCTCTTCATCCGGTTCTGTCCAGACCAGTTCAGGGGTCGTGGTTTGAACAGCGTTCAGGAATAACTTCCTCGCATCCTGGTATTGCCAGAAGTGTGGTATTGGATGGGTCTGAAAGGGACACAGGAAACCCAACTTGAACTACTGAACTCTGTGGCCGTGGGAAAAACCCCCAATCAGATGTGATTGTACCTTTCTGTTGACGTGCAAAACCACATTCTCGATGGTATGATGCTGCTGAATCAGGTTCAGTGCTCTCTTAGGGCCCAAGCCAGCAATCTTGTCACAGTAGTCGCAGCCTAGCAGAATACAAAGATCCACAAACTACAGAGTGGGGAATAACAATATCAGGGAGGGGCGTTTATGAATCGGTGTAGACACAGTTCAATCGCCTTATATCGAGATGGTAAAGAAAGCCTTGATATACCACAAATGCTTCAGGCTGTATAGAAGCTGAATGAGGTCACTGAGGCTTACCTCTTCATGTGTGATTTTCAGAATATCCAAGAGCTTGGGTAAAGAATATTCAGTGATGTCACTGTAAAAAAAGAAGCATTTTTACATGAAGCCTAGACATCAACCATATAAAGAAGACTAGTCACTAAACAATTTCAGGATTTTCAGGATTCAGCATTTTCAGGATTTAAAGTTGTAAATACCAAACATGTTTGATATTTACGATTTGAATTTTGGGAGCCTCTGAGCAGTCTGCAACGATAATATTCGGTCTGTTAACACCTCACATTGCAGGATCATTTGGGAACATGATCGGTTCTGACCGGCCTCATCCCCACGCGAATGTCGGGAGGGGCAAATCGGGCCTAGAATTGGGTCAAATATCCTGTAGTCTAGTGTCATCCTTATTTCACATTTAACAAACCAACAGCACATTTACAGGTGGAATCAGTCATTCTGTAGAAAGATTGTTGATGGTTGATCTCAATTAAAACACAACACATCTCCTTTCAGTGCAATACTGTAGGGTGCTCCCTCAGAAGCTCCGCCCCCAACCTAAGGCAAGCATGGCCAAGGCTGGAAATAGTGTTGTTTGGTGCGGTCTGCGCCGCTTTGTTTGTGTACAATGTATTCTTTTTTCAGCATGCACACAGAACGGACAGCCAGAGACTACATATTCGCTGAATTCATCGCTGGCTCCACCTTTAACCAACAGAGCAGTTCTTACCTGTCCTTCTTGGCATTGAGCTGGCGGACGAGGATGTTTCCTCCAAAGGGCAGGGTGTCCATGTCTTCGGACGCCACTGCTTCCACGATGCCGGCTCGTGCCAGCTGTGCGCACTGTGCTTCGCCATCCCCCGGAGCCTGTGTGCGAGCGACAACGAATTATGACGCACGCACGCACATTTAACGCTAATCTAGTGGTCTGAAGATACTAGTCTGAAGCTAGTCTGAAAATAATGTGAACATAATATGAACCTAATGTGAAGATAATGTGAAGATAATATTAACCTAATCTGAAAATAATATTAACCTAGTTTGAAGATAATCCCCATTCTAGTCTGAAACTAATCTTAAAATAGTCTGAAGCGACTGCGTCAACATTGGACACAGACCACTGCAGGGTCGGCTCGTGTGTGGCAATTTAAACCTGAATGATGGGCACACCCAGAAGCTTCAGGAGATGGCAACAGTCTGTAGTTTGAGAAGACGCTGGTGGTTTGGTGAAGAAAAATACTTTAATAGCTAATAATATTAATTTAATAATAATAATAGTAATATTAATAATGATATAATAGTTAACATCTAAAAAACAAACACTTATAAATAAAATGAACATTTTAATTCAATTAAAAAACTACCTGTGCCCATGTGTTTTGTGGGGGAGCGCCAACCAGTGGTCTCTGCTCTCTTTTCAAGCTGCAGGGAAATAATGTTTTCAGCCAATCAGAATAGGCTGCCAGCTGCCACCAACCATCACACAATATACTACAGTTGCCTTTTCAACAACAGCTGCTTTGGCTGTTCTTAAAGATACAAACTAAATTAAGAGATGATAATTTCGTTGTCAAGGGGTTCCTTATTCAAAGAAAGAACTTATATTGGCCTCTAACAAACCTTCACCCTTGCATTAGTAGGCGGAAGGAGGGGAGATTTGGGAGTTGGCTATCATTAATACTATTATTAGGATAAAGTCTGAGATTAGCCTCAACCAGGGGCAATTCTGGGATCTGACCACTAGTGGGGCCGATGTCATATGAGAAAGTGATGTAGGTTTACACACAACACATTTCAGAAAATCATCTTTAAATAAAAAATGTTTTTAGGGGTGCTGGAATGCATTTTATGTGTGCTTAAGCACTCCTAAAAATAGTCTAAAATCGCCAATGGCCTCAACACTCACAACAGCTCTCTTTTCCACCGGAGGCTTTCCATCAAACACAAAGACTGGCTTTATGTCATGTTCAAGGAACGTTAGTGTTCGAAAGAACACTCCCGTCAACGTGCTGGAGAAGGAAGACCATTTAGATTAGAAACGTCGAACAAAGACACACTGAGAGTTAGTATATGTGTCTGTGTGACCCCAAATAGTGTACCTTAGAGCCAGAGATGGCACTGCTGTTCGAAACTGGTTCATTACAATAGATGCATCAAAAGCAACGACCTTTCCTGCGAGATGCAACGAAATCATCGCATTTAACATGGGAATCAACATCCGCAACCAATGAAACTCAGGTTAAGATCAGTGGCAAATGATGTGTTGGTAGTGTAGGCTACTGTAGTTTAAATGTCCACTTAGTTAGCACACTGCTAGCCACGTTAGCAATATTGGCCTCGATAATGCAAGTGAAACACAAACGATCGGAATGTTCACCTGTATAGTCACTGATGTCTTTGTGAGAAACAGCATCAGGTGCTTCTGTACGAATCAAGTCTGCCAGTTTACTAATCCCCATTTGGCTGCTTCAATCTCGACAGGGAGCTAAATAGAGATGCAGTGTTCTGAATACAACCTGGAAACTTAGATATTTCATGAATGGAGCAATAGAGGGGGCTACTGAGCAAGAAACGGACTATTGATAAACATCCACAATTTATTAATTTACAACATAATATTTACAATAAATTAGTACATTTTAACACAAAATAAATTCATTTTTAACTTAGAACTTGGTGATATAAACGTAGAACAAACAATAATCATTAGAGTATTTTGTTTGATATATCTAACAAGTATTATTTAAAAATATATATACACACACACACATCAAATATAGATAGTGGTGGAGCCATAGACATAGCATATCCTCATACAAACAGAATACTTAAATATAACAAATACACATTTCATGCTTTCATTCATGATATTAAGAAATACAGGGGAAACAAGTGGTCATCTTTTTAAAATAAACTAAAAAGTACTAATTTAAGATATTCATATATTTTTATTATTTCCCGCCCATGACCTCTTCAGTATGAATGCTTAATAGTATCAAAGTCCAATAGTAATCCACTTGGCATGTGGCTGTTACAGATAAAAACTAAATTAAAAGAAATACAAAGAAATGTGGAATGATATGTTTTGGAGGTCAGGACAGGAGTTGGCAGGACATTCAGGGCAAATCTGGAATTTGACACTTTATGAATCTTAGTCGTAGTCTTGAAGAAGACGTTGAACCACGACAAAAAGTCGGTCTCTCAAAACATTTGCATTTATGTGTAATGCCACAAAGAGGGAATGCGTAAAGCATCTCTGTGAGGGTAGTCTATCAAACGTCCTCAGCCTAGACCAGGGTTCCCCAACCCTGGTCATCGGGGACCCACTGCCCTGCATGTCACAGACGTCTCCCTGCTCCAACACATGCGAGTTGCGTTCAGACTTGGCAAATGTTCGTGGCAAATGTGTTCGCTTTGAACATGACATTTTCACATTTTGTGTAAACGTTCCCAAAACGATTGGATGTAAACTGTCAGCCTTCGTCCAGCATCAATGTGTGTTCGTTGATAACTAGTTTTCTTATGTTCACAAACGGTCGCAGCAAGTGGAAAATTGTCTGAATATGTTTGCGAACCTCTTATTCAAATTAATGGGTCTTTAGAAGTTTGATAATGACCCTAAGACATCTACAACATGCAGGGCAGGGGTCCCCCAGGACCAGGGTTGGGAAACTCTGGTCTGGAGAGATGTACCCAGCCAAGTGAGGAACTGTGCTGGCTGCCAGGGTTTTGACAGACCTAGCGACGCAACCATATCCAGGTGTTGATGAGCCAGAAAGCCACGGTGGCCGAGTGCAAGATCACTTCTCGCTTGGAGCGTTCTTTGTTTTCCTCCTCCAGCAGCTGCAGCCGTCGGTTTAGCTTCACAATCTGAACGGACAGTTAGTTAAATCACACAATGTATTAGTTCTTACTTACTACACAAATGTGATGCATTTCATTCAATATATAAGTGCTAATTCGTGTTGCCCTAGCGACACCTATTGTATCCTCTTAACCAGTCTGGAAAGATTGGATGTCTCCCTCTGTGGGCCCTTCCAAGGGTTTTTTATTTTATCCATGTGGTTTTTAGACAAGCTGTTCCTTTCATTGGTGTCATTTGTTTCCATGTGAAATGTGGGTCTTTGAGACTAATGTGATTAAGGGCTATATAAATAAAACTGACTTGATTTACATGTGTGATTCATTTAAGTACAGTAGCTTGCCTCAAACAAATAGTTATTCCCCATTAACAGAAGCAATGAATTATTGCTACTCTATTATTAACGCTGAAATCTGAAACTTTCTTAGTTAAATGTTATTCTCTGGTACTGGTGTAAATATACATGCTGATCTAATTGACAATATCGATTCACATCATAACTGACTTCTAGAGCAACGGCATGTAGTTGGTTGTTGTGCATGTCAATCAAAATACCTCTCTGTCAAGTAGGCTGGTTGTCACAGTTAGCCAAAGCTAGGGATGCACCGATAGATCGGCAGGAGATTGGAATCGGCCGATTTCCACTCAAAATACAAGATCGGTGGTAGTCAGATTTTCCTTTATAATGGCCGATACGGAAAAACTAACTTTGTTATCAATTAAACGGCTGTAAATTCACCATTAATTTAGCTTTTTCTTTCATGTATATACCTGGATTAAAACTGTATCTTAAATTCATGAATAATATATATTAAAAAAAATATTAAAATCGGTATCGGTCCATTTTGCGGACTGAAAATCGGTTTCAGACCCAAATTTGTTCTTACAGAAACAATAAAAACAGATTGGTGCATCACTAGCCCAATGCTGGCTGTGTCTCTGTATCTAGAGGTGTTTCAGATTACCTGGCGTTGTAGCGAGGAGGCATCCACCAAGCCTGGGTCATCAGGGGTCATGTCCAGGGTCAGGATCAGCTGCCTCCTAGTAATGATGACACAGGCCCGTGGTCACACACTGAAGGTCACGGGTCCTAACCCCTGCCTGCTCCTTGTGATAGTACTCATTGTCACTTTGAACACAAAGTGTCTTGTAAATTACCAAATTTTTACAGAGAACACAACAGTGTAATTTAGCCCACTTCTCAGAAGGTACAGACTCCGCTTGAGTGACACATCCTTCCGTGTGGTTTCTACCAGAGCCATGGGATTAACAGAGTTACGTCAATGGAGGTTCAAAATTGTCAACGGTCACATGGTTCATGGAGGGGCAAAACAGTTTC
>JAOEGT010049109.1:0-20117 GCA_025447795.1 Speoplatyrhinus poulsoni
CAGACAACACAGCCCTCAGGTTCATAGGGGCACCCAAACCTCTCCACCACGATAAGGTGATGGTTCCCGGAGAGGATGTATCTTATGTTTGCTGTATTATATTGTTATGTTGATGGTTAGTGAGCTTTCTGTTATACTCAAACGTGTGTGTGTGTGTGTGTGTGTGTGTGTGCGCGCGTGTGTGTGTGCGCGTGTGTGTTCCTGGACCTCAGGGGCTGCTGAAGGAGTCGGAGCGGCGTAAGGCAGAGCTGTCCGGCCTGAAGGAGAGCAGCGCTGGTCTGCAGGCGCTGGTGGAGGGGAGCGGCCCCCAGCTGGAGGAGAGGCTGAGCGGCCTCAACCAGGGCTGGGGCCGCGTTCGCACCTGGACTGAGGACTGGCTGAGCTCTGTGCTGGTGAGGGCAGGCTCTGTGTGGGGCTTCAAGGCCACGTTTTAGTTAACTTTATTGTCCCACTAT
Organism: Speoplatyrhinus poulsoni; assembly: GCA_025447795.1. Taxonomy (NCBI): domain Eukaryota; kingdom Metazoa; phylum Chordata; class Actinopteri; order Percopsiformes; family Amblyopsidae; genus Speoplatyrhinus; species Speoplatyrhinus poulsoni. Next base: position 456 of record JAOEGT010049109.1, read on the forward strand.
ACTAGGGGAAATGAGTCTTGCAGCCATTTCCACAGAAACATATATAACATACACATACAATACACATACACATAAACATACACAAATAAATATGCAATGCATTTCACGAGCTAATTCAGGAATGGTTTTATTAATACACTGTGCAAATATGCAATGAACTTCTATTTGTTATAAAATTACTAAAAGTTACGAGGGATAACCCACTTGGAAATTGCAAATATAATATAAGAAACATGGTGTTTCTTATGGTGCGGATTGGAACACCCTGCTGTGTTGGCTCTGGTCGTCGCCATCTTTGCAGTATCTCACTCCGCCTGTAACGCCCCCGTATCCATTACAATAAGATAATTGTATGGCTAAAATAAAAAGTACCCCACGTACTATCGTCATCAACGGGGAGACTAGTTTAGTTTTCATTTCTCAACTAGTTTAGACCTAGATCTAGACCTATTTCTAAACTAGTTGAGAAATGAATTTGTTGTGCAACGGTCCTTCCGATGTTCGTTGTGAAATCGTTTACCCTGTCAGAAGGAACACAGCGAAGACAACAGGGATCCACATGACCGGAGTGAACCGCGTGTCTCTGATCTGAGCCCCTATATCCCCATGTGATCAGAGCCACCAGAACGAGGTGGAGATCTTTGACGAGAACCTGGCCCACATCAGCACCTGGCTCTACCAGACCCAGATTCACCTGGATGAGGCGGAGAGGCTGCCCCCGGCTGACAGAGAGAGGGTCGTCCAGGTGGGGGCTGGACCGTGGTCCTGGTTGTGTGTGTGTGTGTGAAAAAGTAACTGCTACTGCTCTGTAAAAATGACCACTCCATCTGTTACTTTGGTTTTGCTATTTAAACAATCATATTTTTCATATAATTTTTTATCTTTTTTTAATAAAAGCTGCAGTGATCTCATAATTCTTTCCAGAGTTGTATGTATAGATACAGTAAGTGTTTGTGTGTGTGTGTATAAACACACACAGTATATACATATACAGTACATTTAATTTTAAAGCGTTTTGAATACGGTTTTAACCCAGGACTGTTTTCTGTAATGTAATCACACTAATGTATGTATCTCTGCATGGAGAGCTACGTGTACTAACCGCTGTGTGGCGCATGTTCAGCGCATGCTAGAGGAACTGGAGGACCTCAGTCTGCGTGTGGACAGTGTCAGGGACCAGGCAGTCATCCTGATGACCAGCAGGGGGCCCGCGTGCCGAGACGTGGTGGAGCCTAAACTCGGTGAACTCAACCGCAACTTCGACAAAGTGTCCCAGCACATCAAAACAGCCAAGGTGCCCGTATAAATCACTGCAGAAGCCACGTGTGATGTGTTTTACAGTCCAACGTATTGTTGTTATTTTATTGTTTGTTGTGATTGATGTGATATTATATTTCGCTTCTTGTGTGCGTGGCCATGCAGATGATGATTAGTCTGGAGTCAGGCGGTGTTCAGTTGACTGCACACACACCTGAGCAGGTACTGAAAAAGCTTTTGAACTCATTTTTATCTACTGCGGGCACATAAACGTAATTACAAAGGGCTTAATTAGCGAACAAGGACACGCTCGGTTCACACAATATGAGGACAAACATTGTAGAGCGCCTTAAAAAAGCTTACTCCGGTCTAATTCAACCTCATTTGCAGTTTATGCACTATTCATTGCATTGCTCTTTCTTCCAAAGGTTCTTCAGCTCCAGCAGACCCAGACGGAGGTCCAGAGTCAGGCTTCTGCTTTTGCCTCTCAGAACCCCAGGGAGGTACAGGACATTCGGGTAGAACTGCAGGACAGACTGAAGGCCCTGCAACTGCAGGAGCCAACACAGGTCCTGGATGATGACAAGGTACAGGCCTACAGTATATACAGTCTCCTACAGTACATGCTGTTCATTTGTTTAAGCGCAGTGGTGAGCTGTACTTCCTTAAGTAGTTCTGGGTGATTGTGGCTTATTATGTCTCCCAAGTTATTTACTCTTTAGATAATGACGCTGTTTATTTTATTGTTGGTTTAAACTTTAAAGGTGTTTATTGCACACAAACACAAAGATAGCATCACACTGTATTCTCCTCCTGTGTTTTAATGAGCCCTTCAATGTATGCCCTGTAGCACGCCATATACAGTGAAAGTGTGGCATGCTATGTTGTGTCTTGGCATTCCAAGGTCATTCCAAGTGCAAAACTCCCTCTGTTATCACTGTTTGAGGCTGTACACAAAACGAACAACCAATCCCGAGCAAGGTCAATGCCCCAGGCAGGAAGTCCACCGCCCCCCCACAGCCCCAGCACACACTTTTTAAGAAAGCTCAGACAGGACTCTGTGCTCAGTTGTACTGGACATTAATGGACAAAACAAATGTCAGTTTACAAATATCTCAGACTTCTGTCTCCAATTGGGTTAAATCCTAGACTTTCCTCCCGTGTTACTTTAACCTTTGACCTTCCGTCTCTCTCCCCCAGATGGAGGAGGAGAAGGCCGAGGTGGAGGAGCTGCTGAGGAGAGGAGAGGAGGTGCTGCAGACGACAGAGGAGGCCCAGAGAGATGAGCTGAGACTCCTGTTGCTACGGCTACAGAGCCAGTACTCTGCTCATAGGGTGGGTGAGAGACACTTCGGTTTAAACGCATGTAAACGCAAGGAACCGATTATTTATGTTGCCCTTTCAGTTAAATTATTGTTTTATATTTGGTTAATAATTGATTATAATATAACTGTGATATCAGATAGTTGGACTTTATTACCCCCGAGCTGGGTAGATTTAGTTAGCTAATTCTCAACAGCTGCATTTAACTTATTTCACTAAAGGGACATCTTTGTCCGATGTGATTTCATTATTTTAATCAAGGTTTGACGTTTATTAGGTCCGAATCGGCAATTTAGCTGCCAGCTGTGACCTTGATATTATTATAATAGTGATATGTCAATTTAACAGTTAAAGTGCAATGTATATTAGTACTGTATAACAGCTGTAAGAAGGATGTTTGAGACCTTACATTAAGGAGCATATTACTGCTTATGCAGCGCTCAAATTTTGTCTCACCTAAAGAGGGATTACTCTTGAGTGGCCTTGTGCGTTGGCGTGTGTGTGTGTTTGTGTTTTCAGGAGCTGAGGATCCTGAGGAGCAGACAGGTGGAGGTAGTAGATTTCTCTTCCTCGTACAGCTTTACAGAACAGACCAGCAACCTGTCTGCTGAGGTGACACGCACGAACGCACGCACACACACACACACGCACACACACACACACACACACACACCTAAATTGGGTTGTATCTAAGCAGTCTTGTGCATTATCCCGTCAAATTGGATGACAATCTATATTATACTGTCTAGCAAATTAAATATCCGCTAAGCTTTATTTTAATGTAAAAGCAATATATTTCATGTCTTTTTTTTTTCAAACCGATTCTTCCTCGCTATTTTATCTCTGCCATCTGCAGTGTGGCCAACAGATGGCGCCAGTGGGGCGTGGCGCATCCTCCTCTAGAGCCAGTCCCTGTGACTACCTGTTGGACATCAACAAGGTGCTGCTGGCCATGGCCGACAGCGAGCTGCTGCTCAGCTCTTCAGAGCTCAGCGGGGGGCTATACCAGGACTTCTCCAGCCAGGAGGACACACTCAGGGTGGGTTAGCACACCTGTAGAGGACTTGTAGAGAGTGAGGCATTGACATGTACATTAACTATTGGCTTGTTTACATTCTATTTCTTGTTCATTGGCATTTCAGTTTTCAGAATTGCTTGCCTATACCTTATTTCCAGAGGAAGATTAAAATATAGTGTAATGTAATAACCTCACAATTTCTCTCTCTCTCTCTCTCTCTCTCTCTCTCCCTCTCGCTCTCTCTCTCTTTTCCTCCCTCTCTCAGAACATCCAGGAGGGTCTTGAGCATTTGGGTGACCGGGTGACAGCAATCCACGAGAGGCAGCCAGATGCCATCCAGGACGCCTCGGCCAGCGAGGTGGCCCAGATGGGCGATGCCCTCGCCCAGCTCAACGCCCAGTGGGACCGCCTCAACCGCACGTACAACCACCGCAAAGGGTGTGTGCACCACAACACACACACACACACACATCTGGTGAAAGCACGCATTTACTACCTTACGACCAACTGACAGTAATAAGGTTGGTATAATTTTAAAGAAAATTAAGGAATTTATTAAGAACTTATAGTTTCTTTACTTTTTACGAGTCAAAATTGTGCGTAAAACCAATGTAGCTTTAACAGACACATATTTTTCATGGATACGATCTGACATATTAAATGTCAGCTGTGTGTGTGTGTGTGTGCATGCAGATTGCACACACACGCACACTGTATTTATTATTATCAAAACATATTCTCTGGCGTAAACAATCATGCACATATGTGCTTTATCACTCGCCCTAAATGTCGTCGTTCATCTCTCTATCTGACACACACACGCATGCACACAAACGCATACTGCAGCACTACAGGAACATGACCTTGATGACTACGGTATATATGCAGTTCCTTGGGCATAAACATTTGCCGAATACTGTGTGTGTGTGTTTGTGCTGAAATACACAAGATAGTAAGGCAATGTTGAAGATTTTACACAATGTTAACGAACCTTGTCTGTTAATCACAACCTTTCAGCTTAACATTTTTACTGTATTGATAGAAATGACGTATAACGTAAAACGTATTCAGCCATGTCTTTATGATTCACTCAAAGAGCCACAAAGGGGACATTCTGTGATGATGATGTGTATTTTGTATTTCATGCAATCAGCTTCTGGGTCTTTTCTGTCTTATCCAGTATTTTGACTCTAGGCGTTTCGCTCTTATCAGGCGCCACAACATCCACAGCAATCATGTTTTTAATGGCGGTCAGAAAAAGGGCGATGAAAATGTGAAGAAAAATTTTTTTGTATTTATTTCTTTTCTCATTTTTGGGAATATAAGTTTCCCAGTGGAGAAACCGGATTGTCACTGTGGAGAACAGACTTCCTTCTTTCAAATATTTGCCTCATTATGGAACACTGAGCTTCCATGCTCTGAAACATGAATGAAAAGACCTTTTAGAAAATACCTGTATCTGTTGTAATACATAATCCATAGACCGATGCATGTGGCCACTAAAACAGCATTCGCCTGGTTGCTAACAGTGTAACAGTGGCGTATCAAAGGGTCATAAAATAGCCTTTGAACCGAACGAGACCAACTCAACGATGTTGCTTGTGCTATTGTTTGCCATAAAAGGTAAATAAGGAAGTGCCGCTGTGTGTGTGCGCGTGCGTGGTTCCCTGTTGTGCTGCAGGGGCTTTGACCGGGCCGTAGAGGAATGGAGACAGTTCCACTGTGACATGAACGACCTGGGCCAGTGGCTGACCCACACAGAGAGCCTGCTGTCAGAGAGCATGGGCCCTGACAGACAGCTGGACCTGGGCATGGCTCGGCAGCATCAGCAGGTCAGAGAGGGAGTGTGTGTGTGTGTGTCTCTTTGTCTGTGTGTCTCTTTGTCTGTGTGTGTGTATATCTCTGTGTGTGTTTGTCTGTGTGTGTGTTTGTCTGTTTGTGTGTCTCTTTGTCTGTGTGTGTGTGTGTGTGTGTGTGTGTGTGTGTGTGTGTCTGTTAGAATACATACTCTTATTTGCTCTTAATTTAATGAGTTTTATTACTTTTTAAATTAACAGTGTGCTTGTTGACATCATATACTGTGCATTATAACATTTATTAAGTAAACGATAACTAATTCATAAACCAACAATATGTTGTTTTAAGTGTATTATTGTAAACACAACTATCTCTATGCTTCAATTATGTAGCTGTAATATGTTTACAGTAGTACTGAGCAAGCAGCTGGAAGCATTTGATAAGAGGAAATAGATTTATATTTTAATTTCTTAGCCCTCTTCCTAGGGGAAGAACAATATGAACTTTATACTGCAGCTAATGAACAAACTGGTTTAATTATACGCCGTGATAGATGGAGAGGAATGAAATGTGTGGAGGATCACAGTATAGGGGGAATGATTTAAATGGCCCTCGTTCATTACTAATGTTTTTCTGCAACGGAGACTCAGAATCACAGAAAGCGTAATTATTATTATATTATTATTGAAAACCTTGCCACACAGCCTTTAACGGCTCCATCGCAGAGGTATCTTCTTTTGTCAGCTCCCTCCAGTGTGTTGGAGGTCAAGCGGAGGGCAATTGACTAATCAATTAACCCACGTAGCCGGCTCTCTCATCTGGATGGGTCTGCCTTGCCAGGTCAAATCTCCCTTTGTGGAAGAGATCGAGGAGACAAGGCTCGACCCCCCCCCGGGGGATTTGTCTCTTGCATATGTGCGATGAATGCCTGACTCCTCCTCCTCCTACTCCCCTCTCCGCTGCCGTGTAGGATCTGGAGGAAGGCCTGGCCAGTCACCAGGCCGCCCTGGCAGCGCTGACCTGCACAGGGGAGCGCATCGTCGGGCATCTGTCGCCGCCCGATGGGCCCCTGCTGGAGGGGAAGCTGGAAGTCCTCGGGCAGCGCTGGAAGGCCGTCCAGCACCAGGTGCTGGGCCGACAGCGCAGGTACGGTAGTGTATCCGTGGCAACGCAGAGGGCACGACACCGTTGAAATAAGGGGGCCATACCGTGGATGGTGGCAAAACGGCCTCATTTGGTGTAAATGTCAGCGGTCGCTCTCTAACAGCGGGGCACAGCAGCCAGCCATATCACTGTGATCTGTGTACAAGTGTAATAATATCAATGCAAATGTTAGCATTGCGACCCGCAGAGCGTCCGCAGTGGGGAAATGGTGATCCTAATCGAATCTCTTGTCTGCTATCTAGAGTGTGCCGCTGTTTGCCATGTGCAAGTATACCTTTTAACGAGTGCGCTGGGGTTAATTCGGACACATGCATACTGTATGTGTCATCAGGCTGGCTGGAGATGACCTTGCTCTGGCCGACCTCGTTCTGAGGAGCGGGGATTTGGCCGCTTGGGTGGACCAGGTGGAGAGAGTCGTTGGGTCGCTGCCCGTCACCGCGAGCGACCAAAACCTCCAGGAACTCAAGGTGCGACAACCACTCCAGTTCTTCTTCCTTTGTGCCTTGGCTGCCTGTATTATGTTAGTCATTAGTAAGGGTTTCATCACACACACCACACAGCTAGCTCACCACAAGGTAACAAGCAGACAATTCACCGCCCCTGAAGTCTCCTATATTTTGAACACTGTCCTTCCCGCTTGGTAATTGTGCTAGACCTTTCTCTCGCGGTGTGTCTGAACCTCAGTCTTTGTTCCTCCTTCCTTGAGTTTTTCTTTTTGTCCTTTTGCTCTCCTATTTGCCATGCTAATGCATTCTAATTTATATAAGTGATTCGTCATCGTCTTCTTCGATCTCCCCCGCAGGGCATAGCGGAAGAGATGGACGTGCAGAACGAGCGTCTTGGCTGGCTGAACAAGCACGGCCCTCAAATTCTGGCCCAACCGGGCGTGAACCCGCTTGACCGAGAGCAGCAAGTCAGCAGGCTGAGGTCCATCAACCTCAACTGGAGCAAGGTGAAAACCGTACTGCGGTGGTCTCCATCTTGGTCTCCAACCTGGCCTCTGCTACTGATTCAGTCTGTTTGAATTAGGAATCTCCAATCAAAATGTATCAAAGTTATTTTGGAACTATAAAGATTTTGAGTCAATAAATCCTTTAATTGTAATTTCCACGTTAAGCAGACATACTTGCATGTTGTTGTGTGTAACAGCAATGGTAATGACGAAATATACAGTACGTACCATAATAAATCTGTTACACATAACGAAACCCCTTACTTCCACATGTAAAAGAATAGTAAATAGTTTTTAGGAACTGTATGGGGAAAGTAAGGGGGAACTGTTCGTGACAACCTGCCATTGACTTCTTGACTGTCTTGACGGTTTTCCCTCCCTCCCCTTCCCTCTCGGTAGGTGACCCGTGATCTGCTGGACAAGGTGGGGGAGGTGGAGGCCAATCTGCAGAGTCATAGCTTGTTCCAGGACCAGATGAACAGGCTGACCGACTGGGTTTTGGTCACACACCAGACCCTCGCTTCTAGTGGCCTCGGTCCAGGCCAAGCACAGGTGGGACAACTAACTGTCATGCACACACATTATTATAGCCTGGTGCAACCAGACCCAATATTCTCTTTGTGAATACGGTCTGGCAACGCTCCATTGAGATGTGTTCAGTCGCAGCCTCCTACTGGGCATAGACCTCAGGTTAAGTTTTAGGACAACGCTGAACCTGTCAGCATAGCCGTAACTGTTTTGATGGCCTCATCTAGTTCTACCACCATTTCTAAACACGCTTGACTTCAACATCATCTCACTAACCCACCCTGATTGGACCGCCAGCAGGGTGGCTGTGAAAACAGGTGTTCCAGACTGTAATCTGCAATAGTTGGGCGGAGCCAGGCTACACACATTATGGTAATTACGCAGTGTATAAAACGCATTGTATTATCTATCTCTATTTTGAAGGCTCTGGAGGCATCCATGAAGGACAGGAAGAGAGACCTGGAAGACCTGCTGGCTCGCTCTATAGATCTGCAGAGGCGGCAGCAGCTCTTGCCGCACGAAAAGGTCTCGGTCTCCATAGAGACGTTTTGTACAATTTCAAATATGTACCGCAAATTGCATTTAATTACATAAAATAGCATTTAATGTGACATTTTACCCACGCGGTGTGTTGTGAGGGAAAAGCAATTACTGTTTGGTTAAAGTTCTGATTGGATTTCCATTAGGCAGGGTTTTCCATGTTGTATGAAAGAGTGCAATTGAATGAGTTTGCTGAACTGCAGATACTTTCTGCACAAAGTTGATCTTATATTACCTCAGTACTCGTTAGTTATTCCCTTATTTTCCCTCCAGGTTGCTTGGCTGACTTTCTGTATTGTACCCATTGCTTGTCCCGAGGCGTGGTCTAATCTAATGTTTTACGCTGCTACGGTCGCCCATGTCTACAGAACAAGGTGGAGCAACTGGCGTCTGACTGGAAGATACTGGATGTTCGACTGAGGGAGTCACTCCAGCCGCCACCATCGTCATGGACACATCACGTGGTCCAGCACCAGCAGCTTGGTAAAGACTTTACAGGTCATCTTTCAGGGGTTTTAAAGGGACCCTGCTCGCTTTGTCTCCTGCTTACATTGCTTTGTTTTGTTTGAGCGCTGTGGCGTGTACCTCTCTACTTTCTAAGGGTGGCAATTATATGTTTTTGCTATAAGGGCTAGGGGCAGCCACTACAGCAAAAACACATAATTGCCTTTTAGACATAAAAGCTGGGGTAGACATTTAGGGTTCAATGTGTGCTAATCGTCAATAGAGAAGTCTTCCTTTATTGCCACTAGGCTGAGCAGAACTGAGCTATACAGTATACAGTATAAATTATATTTTAAGAATACCTTATACCTTGTATTGTATTGTGTACTAAAATACCTTTTTAAATAGAGTATTTCAATGCTGGCAGGACTCTGACCATTCCTGCTCTCTCTCTCTTACTGTTTGTCCCCAGTGTCATCTTCTTTCTGTCCGTCCCCAGTCTCGTCCGTCCCCTCTGCCATTCAGATAGCCAGCTTGAAGAGCGAGGACCCTCTCCACCAGACCCCCCACACGCCGGAGACCGTTGCCCCCGCCGACCTCAATGAGACGGCCACGGAGCTGGCGGACTGGCTCCTCCTAATCACCCAGATGCTCAAGTCCAACATCGTCACCGTGGGCGACACGGACGAGATCAGGGCCACCATAAGGCGTCTGCAGGTGGGCTTGCCAGGGTGTAGGTGATGTGTGATTGGACAGCACGCCAGGTGTACAAGGTCAGATGTGACTGGACAACACACCAGGTGTACAAGGGGGTTGTCAGATGTGATTGGACAACTGCGGATTTGTGTCAAATTATGTTTTTATGTCTGTATTCATTTGTGCTTACTGTATGTGTGTTTGTGTATGAATCTGTTGTCATTTGTGTGACAGTATATACAGTATGCTTGTTTGTCTGTTTTATATCTGATTTGTTCATGTCCTTGTATTTAATTGTGTGTATACAGTACATGCTTGTTTGACTGTGTTGCTATTTGTGTGTCTGTATGTGTGGGTTTGTTTATGTCTGTATTATTTTTGTGTCTGTATATGTTTGTCTGTGTTGACGTGTGTGTGTGTCTATACTGTATGTTGTTGCCTGTTTATGTGTTTTTATTTGTGTGTCTGTCCTTTGTAGGTGACTAAAGGTGATTTGGAACAGCGGCACCCTCAGTTGGAGGACATTTTCACACTGGCCCAAAACATCAAAAACAAGACGTCCAACCTCGATGTCCGCACATCCATCACTGAAAAACGTACGTGGCTTCAAACGTAGTCAGCTAAGCTATGATTTACATCACCGTGAAGGGGAGGCTGTATTCGACAGCACAAAGCTATCTTACTCGCCACAGACCAGCGATATGTGTTCCAGGGGGAATACAGATTCCTTGCTTATTTATTTACGCGTGTCTGAACGGTCCCCTGTTTAAAGTAATTTAACAGCAATCTCAAACTAATTTAACAGCTGTGGGAGAAAAAAAAAACAAAAAACATTTATTTTTCAAGGTACACAATGTAAATCGCGAATTCCACTTGGGGGGAGGGTGCATTGACTATAGATTGAGCGTAATGGAATAGACAACAAAATATCACACATAAATATGCAATGCAAGGTTAAGAATATTCACAGTATATTAGGCTGTTGAGAAGCAGTTGAGAAGCAGTGAACAAGAAATTAAACGTAATCAGTGCGTTTACATGGATGAGAGTATCCCGGTTATGAGGCCTATCCCGGTTTTGATCATATTCGGGATATGGTGTTTGCATGACCACAGAGAAAACAGGTTGCTCATATCCCCGTATACATTATATAGAATATCCTGGTTATTAACTAGCGTTCTATTTACAAAGGCATACATTTACAAAACCAAGCGATTATTTAAACTGCCATTTCTCTAGCTGCGTCAACCATAATCATCAATGTAAATAATATTGATAATGATAAGGCCACTTATTAACGCATTCAGTGGGAGACGAGAGCTGTAGATTATTATAGTTAAAACGTGTTCTCCAGTGTGCCAGGTGTCAGGGGTCAAGCTGTCAAATGTAATACATGATTTTATGACTGAAAAACAAAACTGTTTCGCACTCCAGCAGTGAAATGCTTTCGTTGCCGCCATTGTTTGTTTCTGATACGTTCCTATGGTTATGTCCGCTTGTTAAAGCGGCGCCTGCACAGGTAGATGGCAGCCGCCAGAAACTGGGATTGTAGAAACTGGAAGTTGTATACATGGAACAGTAAGTATCCCGGTGTCTTTCGAGGTACCCCACCCAGCAAAACTGGGTTTCTCAAAACTGGGATCAGGGCTTATCCCGGTTTCTGAAATCGGGATATGGTGTTTACATGCGCGAATACAAAAACAAAATACTTATAAACCCGATTGTAACCGTCCATGTAAACGCGTCTCTCTGTCTCCATCCTAACATAACAGTAGAGAAGGTACGCAGTCAATGGGACAGCACACAGTATGGCGTGGAGGCGCGGCTAAGGCAGCTGGACAACATGATTGGCCACAGCGACCAGTGGGACGGCCGGAGGCAGGAAGTGACGTCCCTGATTGGGCAGTACGAGGGCCGCTTCCACCATCTTCTGCAGCAGTCCCGAGAGCCCCTGACCAATCAGCTGGCAGATAACAAGGTACCATTTCAAAAAGTAACTGCAGAACCTGTGAAGTCTATACTTTATTATACTGTTCTCTGTCCACCCACTGTCTATGAAGTGGGGAAAATATGCTCAAAGGGACAGCACAACCTCTCTCCACGAGAGGTTTTTAATGCAGGTTTATAGATCTGAATAAGTTGGAATTGAATGAATAAATCACTGACCCACAGTATATCACACAATCCCTTATTAACCTTTCATCCAACCGTATCATCCATCATGCTAATCTATGGTTACACACGCACGCACGCACACACACACACAGCTTTGTGTCCAGGGCACCTGTTTAAATCTACTTCACCAGTAGCCCAGGTGCAATTGCAGAGCCTGAACACAAGAGGGCAGCTATGTTTATTAAGAGAACACTGCAGCAAACACGCACACGTGCCATGCAGCATAAGCTTTAGTAACATTACAATACAATAAGTGCTATCCAGATAAAGGCATTACATTTGACAGCGTGTTTGTTGTTAAGTATCAACATGCTAGAATGACTTGTGGAATGGCAACATAAATCGCAACATGCTGGTAAATTACTAGGCAATCGATACATAATTTGAATTCATTATAAAGTGACTGACTTTAGTAAATAACAGTTATATAATAGCATATAATATATGTATTTATATAACAGTTATATAAATATAAAAGTCAGAAGTGCTTATGTATGCAGAAACACATTTATTCAGCCAGAGGAGAAGTTTTAATTTTGGAGAAAGGCAACATTAACGTCCCAGCGGGTCAATTTATCTTACTGAAAGTCAAATGCAGGTACCAAACAGCGCACAGTACATCCAAAACCAAAAAAGGCATTTAAGCGGACTAGTTTCTCATGCTGTGAATGCTGTCACACTCTGACCCAAACGGCATTTTCCACGATGCCTTCTCACCAGGCGTTCATCTCGGACCTGGGCAGGGGGCATGCGGCCGTAGCGTCATTCAACGAGCTGTCCAATCAGCTGCTGCGGGAGTACTCCACCGACGACACGAGGCGGATCAAAGAGGTCACCGACAAACACAACGCCGTGTGGAACAGCATCAACAATGGGTAAACGCACTCTCTCTCACACACACACACACATAAGCGCCTGCCAGTTAATGATATTGCTGGCTTGTGGTCAATATGGGGTCAACTAGCTAACTAGCTAGCGTGCGGCAGTTAGCAAGCGCTAACCTACGGTGGCTAGCTCATACACACACACACACACACACGCGCACACGCACACATAAGACAGCCAGCCTGCCAGTTAAAGTGTAAATGCACCCCAGCTCTGAGCCTGACTCCACCCACTACAACTTTGAAAAGTGCGTCAAGAAGCTGACTGAGGGGAGGGGAGGGGCTGAGATGGGGACCTCCATTAACGTTAACATTTTATTTAGATGACGTGTGAGTGGACGGAGTGTACCGGTGAAAACCAGCCAGGTCCTGGGATGATTTTTAACGGATATTACATGTAGATCTGTCTTCAGACCATAAAATGCAGATTTGTATTAAAACGGGAATTTTGTCAATATTAACACCAGCTTCCATGTGTCTCATCACAGATCAATCATATTACTTAGTTTACAGCTCAAAAAACACACTTTAATGATATTGCTGGCTTGCTGTCAATGTGGGGTCAGCTAGCTAGCTAGCATGCAAAGTGAGCAGTTTCTAACCGCAAACTGTGGCACACGTTGTGTGCACCTTGACTGTGGCCAGGGCCAGCGACCGGCAGGCACAGCTGGAGTGTGAGCTGGCAAGCCTGCAGCGCTCCCTCCGAGAGCTGGAGGCCTTCCTCAAGTGGCTCCAGGAGGCGGAGACCACGGTCAACGTGCTGGACGGCTCCTCCCAGAGAGAAGACCTGTCCCAGGACTCCACCCACATCAGGCACCTGCGGGCACAGCTGGAGGTAGGACGGCCACTTCAGGGCTCTGGATTGTGCCAGTATTTTGAGTGCGTGCCAGTTCCAATTTCACATGGAGCTCATTATGTTTTGCCCTAGGCCACTGGTACTGTGTTAGCCATTGTGGTTGAATGTAGGACTTTTTCCTCTACACTGGCTCAGTCGATCCTCGCTGTGCCTGCACTTTCAGTGACCTGATGGTTTTTCTGTGTTCCAAAGATGAAGCAGAACTCTATGTTCAGGTCAAATAATTTAGAAGTCTCGAGTCACTGTAAACCTTTACATCTGTGCAAAACTAGGGTATGCAAATGAAGACAATTATTCATATCATTCAAGGTCTGATTAATTCCGTGCTGTAAGGGGAAAAAGTGGAAAAAGTAAATCTAAATATGCTACCAGTGGAAACGTTAGTCTGGAGCTCTGTGATTCGAACATTGAAAGGATGGATAAAACTATTAAAATTATTAAACTAATCAATCAATTTGAAATGCTACATATATATATATATATATATATATATATATATATATATATATAGGCATAACATATGTCATATATATGTTTCATATGTTAGCTACAGCTACTTTTTCCACACCCGCCCCACCATGTGATTAACAGCTTACAGGAAAGTATCGACTTGACCTTGAATGGTCATTCAGTGTGTGCTTGTGTGGAAGGGTGCGCTCCTGTTTTCTGGGTGTCTTCCTCCATTAACACATCCTTCAGCTGGAGGACAGAGGAGAGAGCGTGAATGAGAGGGCATGTATGCATGAAGCCTCTTTATTTGTCTCCGTTATTTTTTGTGAACTAGGGCTGAAACGATTTATCGACATACTCGATTAACTTGAAATTCTCGATGCAAATTACTTTAATCGAAGCTTTGTTTAATTTATATATAGTAACTGCAATGTGTTTCTGTGTAGGCCTACTGTTGGACATGCACATGCTGTGGACATGAAGGAAGCAGGGGTTGCGCATATAAACATGTTTAAACCAAATGTCTATGATTTAAACTTGTGTCAAAGTAGACATGCTACACGTTTGATCGTGGGATTCTTAACTTAGGTTATAACTTCAAAGTTATAACCTAATTCACATTTCCCAGCATGTTAACAAAGCTACGAGAAGTGTCTCATACCTTTTGAAGTTGGAAGCGGTCATTAAGTCAGACTGTGTCCATTCCTCAATTTATAATCCTTCAAAGGGTCCACCCTGGACCGCTCACCGATCAAAATAAAACATATTAATCCAAGTGAATGTTCTCCTGTGCAGCCGGTAGCTCACATAGTTTGTCAAATGAAGACATCACTTTTAACTGACAAACAAATAAATTTCCCTTTGTTACCTGTCTACAAAATATAATTGTTATATATAATTGCTATGCCAAATAGACCACTATCTAAAAGGCACTTGTCTCTGTGTTTAAAATCTGCACCACAGTTAACTAGCGGTGCCGACAGAAATAGTCAGACAGAACTGTCTAGAGTAAAGAAAGAAAGGAGTGCTTATTATTCTAAGCTATAGAGAATATGCATACTGGCTTAAGTAATCAATTTAGTAGTATTTACCATATTTTCTGAGCAAGATGTGTGAAAGGAATTAAATAAAGGCCCACATAGTCCAGTGACTAAAAAAATAAGAGCCTATTAGTCTCTTGATTGAAGTTTTGTATTTGGCTAAAGAAATTAACCACAGAAAATATAATGCAGGGTCAATATGTGAAACCTAACCAATTTGTTGTTAATTATATGATGACATTTCTTATTTTCTCTTTTGTATATGTACTATTACTCGTTAATATAGCTAAATATACGATTAGATTCATTGATGAATCGTTGGAATAATCGGTAGATTATTCGATTACTAAAGTAATCGATAGCTGCAGCCCTATTCTGAACACGTGTGTGTGTGTGTGTGTCTGACTTGTGATTAAGTCTGACCTTCTCTTAAGGTTCCATTGACTTTCTTCCCATGCATGCAGTCTTAAAAGCACGTAGAACGACTTGTTAATAATTATTTGTATGTAGAATGTGGAGGGTCTTAAACAAAAACATTTCTTCCATCTTGTTGTGGATGAAATTATCGGCCGCTCCAGTTCACACGCCTTCTCACTCTTGTAAATAGAGGCTTTTTGTGTGTGTGTGTGTGTGTGTGTTTGCGTGTGCGTGTCGGAAGAGCGATGAGTGTCTTGTTCTTGACACGCCTCCTCAAGAGAAAATGCCGGTAGGGCGTGCGGACATCCTGAGCTTAGCCGGCCCCCGGATGTTGTGGAGTTATTGTGAGACTCCGACAAAGCTTTCTCTTCAACAACGGGCCCAAGGTTTCTCATTGAAATAAAATGCAGCAGCAGCCTGTTCTTCTTTCCCCCCCCCCTCCCCCGGAGGACTTATTTGACTGAATAAGACGGCGAGACAAAATGCAACAGCCTCCGCTGGCGTGTGACCGACACGCCAGGGGATGAAGCCAGACAACGCCGCTTCTTTATTAGAGCTGTCTTGTTTTGTTTAACTGTTTGTTGGATTACCGAGGGGGAAACGAAGGTCTTTATTCGCCACCTAGTCATTTCAGTAGTCCGACCCTGCTGCTTTCACACAATTCTAACTGAACGTCTTATTGTCACAAATTATCTTCCATCCTACCGCTACTCAGTACATGTTCTATGCGTTTCCGCGGCCTCTCCTGTTGTTCTCCGCTCTGTAACGCACACCGGAGCATTTAGTCGAGAAGGGACAGTTTCAATGCCTGGTGAGCTGTGGTGTGCTGTTGCTATGAGCGTCTCGATTTTCACCCTGACACCCACGGGTCACTTGGCACGCCTCCCCTTAGTCCTATATTACAGTGAGTTGAGACAGTGTCGGGCTACAGCTTGGAGCCCCGCTCTTGTCAGGTTCCACTGCCGTGTGCTGACAGCCTGCCAGCACCAGGATGTTTTGTAATAAGGCACACCAAGACACACAAGTATGCGCGCTCCATGGCACAGACACACACACGGGGGGGGGGAATATAACAATAAGCGAGAGAAAGCAAAAGGTCTAAATGGGGCCGTTTTATCAATCTCATCACAAGTAAGTCTGTGTGTGCGCGCGTGTGCGCATATCTCATGTGGGACCCACTGCTGTGGAATTAACAGGCAGCAGTTAGGCGTCCATATAATTCCCTTTTAAGTAGCGTCAATATTCAATGGCGTGACTGGTGTAGCCAGTTAAATGTTATCTAAACAGCAGCATGTACCGATTTACTCATTCTTATTCCTGTCTCTATGCCATTCAAGAGTGCTTGTGTGTGTGTTTCTAGTGTTCATTTGTTCCTTGTTTGTTTTCTGTCTGTGCACGTGTTAGGCGTTTAAGGAAATAACTGTAATGTTTGCCGTTAGTAGTTAAGCTGTGAAAATGTGGTTACACGTCGAGATAGAGAACGTGCATGCCGGTGTGTTCAGTTCTCCTTACTTTGTAATCGAGTCTGTCTTATCAGGATGGATGTAAGATCTAGTGATTCTTTGTAGCTGCAGTTATCATTCCACCTGTTTTGTGTGTGAGGCGTGTGTTAGTTTGTGTATTCTTCTTGTGAGGTGCATGCAGAGCTCTAGATTTCTACATTCCATTATTCCTGGAAGGTGGTGACATCCCGTAGAGGAAAAGGTCAAATATTTTACTCCTACCGTAAACACAGTAATTGTCCGAGTTCATTTTCCTACGCTAGGATGTGAAATCATATCTGTTTTTGCCAATAACGAGCGTTTGGGATGCTGTGCTTTTGTAGGATTGTAGAAGAGGTTTGCAATTAGCAAATTAAAAAGTATTTAACGACTCTTTAATCCTTTAACTGTGGCGTGCTCCTAAATGTTTAGGCAAGCGGGGGGTTGTGGGAAGGGGGCGGTGGGGGGGGCGGCGAGCCCAGGCAGATTTGACTTAGAAATGTGTTGCTTTCATTGTGCTGCTGGTGAGGAGAAAAGCCTCCCAGACTGGACACTGGTGGCTGGGACGTGGAGATGAGAGTGGGCTAGAGGCTCACTGGAGCTGTGGAGTGTTTTTGTGAGCGTGAGTCATACAGCAGGGTATGTGTTGTAAGTAATAAGTAGTAAGTGTGTTGGCGAGAGCCACTACTTTGTCAATCACTGCAGATCTACAGAGATCCGTATACACCTTGTGTGCCGTTCCATGAGAGAGGAGAAAACACTTCAATTATATTGTCCTACTAATAAATACCAGCTCCCTATAGACCAGCCATTTTCCATAGAGGGCAATTGGCTTTTTTAATTGTATAAACAAACACTGTACTGTACGTAGTGTGTCGTTAAGACCCAAGCTTTGTCTTACAGGCCAACTTCTGTAGGTATAACGCCTCATTTCTACACGTCTTTGCTTGGTGTCCGTAATTTCTTACAATATACGCACTATACACTCTGGTGTTCAATGCAAGGCAATGCATTTATATACGGATGGATTAAATAGCATAGCCTACACACTCAAATTATTTTAATCATGGAATTATTAAAGGCGCTAGAGGCAAATTACGGACAGAAATAAAAAACGGAAGGTTTGCAAACACACCGGAAGTCACGCAGGTTCCCATAGGAATGAATGGACTTCCGGTTGATCGCATGTACACTAGAGCTACTGTATGTTGAAACGAGGCTGGCAAATGGTTCATTTTATTACAGGGTGAGATTGCTCTGATATTTTAATAATAGTCAGTAGTTATTTGGTCAAATGCTACTTTATTGAACCTGCTTGTTATAAGCCATTAAACTATTCTTAACTTCGAGCTCAAATCAAAACAGTATCGCACCGCGGTTCTACGCGGCGGCCCATCACACGTTGCCGTGAGCGGTGCTCGCCACTTTGTTTATGTTGCTATTTACGGAGCCAGGGCTGTGTAGAATTATTAGATCTTTTTTTTCTCTCAGCGAAATGTGAGGAGATATTTGTTGAATTTGACAAAAAAGTGTATTAGCTTAGATTTAGCTTGTAACAGCTGACGACCTTTAACTTGCCACATTACGTCCGATGATGCAGTGAGCACAAACACTCAAATAGTGATTGAATGGCTAACAAAAGACGATAAAGCTCTGCACACCTCTAGATGCGAGACAGCTTTCACTTTACTTTTTTCTATTTCAAATGTAATGCATTTAGAGATTTACAATGAGTACTTTTGCCAATAGCTGAATAGGCCATTCGTCAGTCAAGTAACGACATGGGTGGTGACACGACCCACATATATCAAACATGCCACCTCTCAATTCCGTCCGAGAAGCACTGCTCCCTGAATTGTTGCTGTGCTTCCTGCAGATGAATTCTATTAAATACTGTTTTCTCATCTGTGAGAAAAGGTGCGTGAAAAGCCTTTTTTTGTTCTTGCTCCGCCCACTCCCCCAGCCTTTCCCCCCCTCTCTTTCCATGCCCTTTGTCTTTTTTGTCTCGCGTTGTCCTGTAAAGGCCAGCCGCTCAGCTGCTGTAATCCCTTTTCAGGGAGCTTACATCTGGGACGCACTCTGTGGCGCGTCATAGAGCTCTCTCTCTCTCTCTCTCTCTCTTTCTCCCTCCCACTCTCTCTCTCTAGCTCTCTCCCTCTCCCCCTCTCTCTCTCTCTCTCTTGCTCCCATTTCTAATTATCTTTCTTTTCTCCCTCTCTCCTCCTCTTTCTTTCTTTGTCTCTCTCTCTCCCCCTTTTGACTTTTTGTCTCCCCCCCTTCTATCTCTTTTTCTCTTTCTCCCCTTCTCTCTTTATCTATCTCTTTCTCATCGTCTCTCTCGCACACATATGGCTCTTCCTTCTCCTGCTGATGCGTCTTGTGTGCTCTGAATTCTCCTCTCTCTCTTTCTCTCCCTCCCTCCCTCTTATTCACTCGTTGCCGGCCATCCTCTCTCCACATCGGAGGGAGTGTTTATCGTCAGTTCACGGTTCTCTGACTCTCTCACTCTATTGCTCCCTCACTCCATCTTTTGCTGGACCATTAGGGGAGCATTGCGTGGATCTTGTTCTCTCTCTCTCTCTCTCTCTCTCTCTCTCTCTCTCTCTCTCTCTCTCTCTCTCTCTCTCTCTCTCTCTCTCT
>JAOEGT010049120.1:0-20116 GCA_025447795.1 Speoplatyrhinus poulsoni
CAAATGCAGAGCGTTTTGTAAATGCACTTTCGACAATGTGGTCAGGTCAACATTTGTAAATCGCGTGACATTTATTTGTGAATCATGAAATATATTTGCGAATCGCTTGACATATATTTTGAATCACAAAATACATTTGTGAATTCCATGACATTTATTTGCGAATTATGACACTAATCTAACCCCATACTCTTCGCCATGCACTGAAACACATTGCGAAGCCAGGGTAATTGTTGCGAGCGGTGTTCGTCAATAAACGTTCGTCAAGGGCTCTATTGACGTACCAGATTTATTTTCAGCCGGCAGAGAATGGTGAACTAGCGAAATGTGAAGAGATGCAGCACTACCCGTACTTGAGCAATTGAAGATTTAATGTGTTGGTAATCTGTTCAATGTATAGCTACGATAGTTTTGATTTATTACTGCTGTCATTACAGTGTTTGCTTACCATGCAAACCTTATCTACTGTTGACAATACATTTTATATTTTAAATGAAAACTTCTGAAATGCTGTCAATTTAATGTGAAACGATGCACTGTAAACTTGACTTATATTTCCTGCATGATGATGTCTAAAGCATGTAGGGCACCTGGGTCCCCAGAACCAGGTTTGACGACCACTGCAGGCTGCCCTTGCAAAGCAAGGAATAATAAACTGTGATGTAGCCTCAAGCTGTCCAGTTGAATTCTAGGTTGACTTCTCTTGCTACAGGGTCTTGATGTGGATTCCCTGGTCATTGAGCACATCCAGGTTAACAAGGCTCCTAAGATGCGTAGACGCACATATCGTGCCCATGGACGTATCAACCCTTACATGAGCTCTCCGTGCCACATTGAGATGATTCTCACAGAGAAGGAGCAGATTGTTCCCAAACCAGAAGAGGAGGTGGCTCAGAAGAAAAAGGTACATGTGTATTACACTTTATTTTTCATAATTTCTGTTGTTGCCATGATGACAAATTAGGACACCTTTGGATTAACCCATGAAAACAAAACAAACACTGAGCAACACTGTAAAAGAAACCCTTTCTCTGTAAGGGTAGCGGATAATAACAAAGTATTTGTCTTACAGGTTTCCCAGAAGAAGCTGAAGAAGCAGAAACTCATGGCACGAGAGTAAATGTAAATAAAAGGAACACTTCTTAAAATGGTGATGACTCCTGAATTTGTATTCATGAATGGTTAGTTTTGAGAGTTTCTCTTTATCACTGAGCGGTTTCGCCAGTTAATGATCTAGCACTGGATCCATTGTCCAGAGATGATGGCTTTTCATATTATAAATTACTTTAACTGTTAACGCTGCAGTAGAACTTGTGTTCAAATCACCATACAGCAGTCAGGCTTTTGGATAAATGTGCCTTCAATCAAAATGGTTTCAGCTAACTACTGTTTTTCAGTAAGCATAGGTAGGGAATACATGTAAAAATCTAGCACTCATGGATCTAGGCATTGGTGTCCTGAGAATTAACATGGAGAATATAGTCTGCTCATAATTTTTTTGCATGTTGCTGTTAAATGTGGCAATGTCAAAGTCTGGGCTTTTAATTTTTGTATTTAACCAGAAAGTCCCTTTTGACATCCAAAATATACAATGAAGACCTGGTAAAGATGGCACACAAATGTAGCACATTAGAACAGATGAGACACTGGTTACCACATCCACTTCAGGAAAAGAAATTACTCAAGTGTTTGAAAGAATATTCCATATGGAAACATCGAGATGTTTGATTATTCTATTGAATATCACTGCATGCATTTTTTGGTATGTCTGTTACTATGGTTAAGGCTGTAGTTTGCTACATGCTGTGTATATTTGACGACAGAACTAACAAACCCTTATAGGCTCTATAATACTTTGAACTGTCACTGACGTCACTTCTATAGACCAATTACAGCAGGCCTGCGTTTCCAAACTGATGACACAAAAATCACAACACTAAGGACATTTTTTAGTCAGATTATTTTAAACAATGCTTCTTGGCGATACATCTTTATCGTTGGAAAACATAATTATTTCACGTTTAAATGGTGCCACATAAGGAACATGCATTTGTGGGATGAGCCCAAAATGAAAAATTAACAATGATAATGCAACGGACATATTGGCAGTTTAACAATTTATTAATTTAATATCAAGCAGGAGAATCTGTGTGGAAGAACCAAAGCCAAAACAGCATGGCACCTCCTCCCCCATGCTGGTCACGCTGCTGTGAGATGGCATCCCATTCTTCAACCAGCATTTGTCAGGCAACGTGGCACGAACAGCACGCCCAAGCTGATCTCATAAGTGTTTACAAATGTGCTTAGTTTTTATGCGTAGTTTGTCAATGGCCATTAGATGGTGCAAGTGTATAGTGTATACAACAGTTACATGGTTTTATGATTACAATAGCAGCTCTGGAGGAGAGTTCAATCAATATATCTAAGCTGAAGTAATGGTGATTGTTAAAGATGGTTCGTATTTAATCAAAACAAACTTCCTTCAGAAGCTCCCCGCCCATTGGACGTGTAGAACATGTTTTGCCAAGGCTACGTACAGTAGGCTATGTTCACATTTAGCAAGCCAGGGATCTAGAAACAATGTATTGTCGTGCACACGCAGCAGATGTCCATGAGGTGTTGAATTTGACAAAAGTAGCCATAGATCGTTACACTGACTCCACGTTTGACCAATTAAACAAAACTATCCTAGGCCTATATGAGAAGTAGCCTACTGGTATTATAGGAAGGACTGGGACACAATGTAATACTTCACAGGCCTGCTTGGTAGTCTGTGATTTCTCCGAATTAATTAGGAATTCCTATTTTATTTTTACAACCTCGAAGTGACCCTACGGTAGTTATCAAACGTTAGTTAGGCTACCGGTATGTTAATATAATTGATATATCTGCTGTCTGATTTTCAATTGGATATCCAATGTTTTTCTTGTTCTAAACGATTGACAGGCCTACCACTGGGCAGGGGGAGGAACTTAGTGAAGGGCCACTTAACATGCTTTTCTTAAACTACATTTAAAAGGGTTAAGAACAAGGTACATTTTTCCTTTACATGAGTAGATTTCTGAAATTGTACTTTTTAGTTTTTATATGGGAGTTGGATAATTGTACTTTAGCCTACTTGAGTAGGCTTATATATTTTCAGCATGCTACTCTACTGATAATGATACAGTAAACATCCAAATAGAATATATTGGTTACCTTTCATATTTAAGAATAAAAACACCGTATCGCCATGGCACCGTGCATCTGTCAAAATTTGGCATGGCACGGTGTCCCTTATTTGGTGTTGAGAAATTTTGCAACCCTAGTCCCATGTCGTTTTACTGAACAGAATTAACAAACGAAAATGAAGAGAAAATACCTGTAGCCTGGTTTATTCAGTGAGCAATGATTCTGTTTGGTATTTGCTGCAAGCTCTTTGAAAGAGGGACAACAAAGGCCTACATGTGCAACTCAATAGAATATAAATATTAAAAAGTAAGGTTAATTACACACAATGTGAAATAGTTCAAGTCCGTATTTGTTAAAATCTTAATTAGGTCTTAAAGCTCATGAAAACCCCAAATTAAGTAGGCCTATCTAAGGAAATTGGAATATGACAAGGCCAGTGAGAATATTAATTTAATTACAGATATGTCGGCCTTCTGAAAAGTATGTTTGTGTAAGCGCTATTTGTTGGGGCTCAGATTGCATTAATTGCTGCATCTATGCAGCGTGGCATGCCTGTGCCACCGCTGAGGTGTTATGGAAGCCCATTGTCTTGATCGCAGCCTTCAACTCACCTGCATTGTTGGGGTTCAGGTCGGGTGAGTTTGCTGGCCCATCAAGCACAGTAATCCCATGGTCATTGAACCAGGTGGTACCTTTAGCAGTGTGGACAGGTGATATGTCCTGCTGAACAATGAAATCAGCATCTCCAAAATGCTTGTCAGCAGAAGGAAGCATGCATTGCTCTAACATTCCCTGTTAGACAGCTGAGGATTGTTAGAGTTGCATTGTAATTTAAGTATCAGCCTTTGTTTACTCTTGACTTTACCTGTCACTGTTGCTTCAGGAGAGAAGAGTGTCTCCTCATTGAAGCTTGTAAAAACATATTTGCGGTCAATGTTCCAAGAAAGACTATATATAGGCTTAGCAATGGTCTCTATTAGCAATGGTCTCTATTGAGCAGAGTATAGATCCTAGAATATGGAGGACATAATCAAAGCTTTTGCTGAGGCTAAAGCCATCTAATAACGGGATTTTAAGAGTGTGGTAACACTAAACATGTCATGATAGACGAGGGCCCCCTAAAGCAAGCTTTGCTAGGGCCACAACATTGACAAACACGCCACTAGTATGGTTAATTTCATGTTTGAAATTATCTCTTAACATACCCTGATAACCCCAGAAAAGGTTCAGTGAGGGGTATTGTTGCTTTTTCAAAGGTCCCTCACTCAAACACATGTTGAGGATTGGTGGACTACCTGACGACCCTACACTTGACCCAAACAGGGACTGGAGTGTGACAGACAGGCAGTGATGCTAATGATCATGCAGGTTGTACCATTACCATTTAGGTAGCCTACCTTCATGGCATTGCATCTTTTCAAAGGCCTGATAAATTGATAGGATATTTGCCGTATATAGCCTATAGGGCAGTCTACCCTAACTAAATGGCAGCGCTAAATCAATGGAACAGCTAATGACAGCTATATGACTACATGAAATCCAACAGTTAGTAATTTTTTGAAGTAAGTAATGCATGTTATAGTTGCTTACCACAAGATGGCGCTAATGTAATGCTTTAGTTCATCTTATGACAGACTGGAGGTCGGAATGGAAATTCTCTTAGCCTATATCAAGTTACCTTTGGAACTTGAACATTTTTAGCCTAATTACTGTGGCTCACTAATAGGCCAGGCTAATTTTAAATAAATGATAGGCTGTCTACGATTCATAGTCCTATGCTAAGTGCCTCCACTGCGCGTCTTGGTTTAGTAAATTAAGAACTGGACAAAAGATATCTAGAGTTGTCAGTATGTCTGAACTTTTGGCGTTTTTTAATTTGTCAGTGCTGTATATGAATGTATAGGCTATCTCCCAGTCCGGCGCTAAACCATATTTGCTTTAAGGTGTGCACATAGACTATACCTGATTAATTAATTTTATATTATAGGTCTTTTGTATAGCCTATACTAGTTCAACATAATGTCTAGATACCATGCTATAATTTACTTTTAAACATTAAGCAACGCATTCTGTTAATATTTTATTTGGTTAACCAACATAGCGTCCTATATAGACCTCCAGGCTGCCAAATATGTGGGAATAGTGTTACATCGGATATAGATGCCCAAGAGCAGCCCTATATTTAATTAACACAAGCATTTAAAATACCCATATAGCCTATAGTAAGTCACAATATCATTGTTTTATTTAAGGTAATAGAAATAGATTATCCTATAGGCGTGTCAGGCAAGCCGATAACTTTAGGCTGCGTTTTGCAGGCATGGGATTCCAAGCCTAACTGCATGATAATTCACAGAAATAGTTTTGTACTTAACACATTGCAATAACGTAAAGGCTAAATGTGAATCGCTCACTGTTAATATAATTTGTAGGCTTAGGGTAAAGAAGGAATG
Organism: Speoplatyrhinus poulsoni; assembly: GCA_025447795.1. NCBI lineage: Eukaryota > Metazoa > Chordata > Actinopteri > Percopsiformes > Amblyopsidae > Speoplatyrhinus > Speoplatyrhinus poulsoni. The sequence goes on from JAOEGT010049120.1 coordinate 5,625, forward strand.
ATCCATTTTACTATTTAAGAAACGTAGACTACATTTATCATAGATAATGCAAATTCCTGAAACACATAAGACAATTACCGAACAATAGCTAAATTAGCCTTTGTGTGCTTCTTTCGCTTCACCAATTTAGAGGCATAGGCTATACATTATTAAAACGCCACACTATTGTAGCGTATTGTAGGATTTTCATTTTGTAGTCTATAGAATTGAATATGAAATATACAATAATGCATTTTCCCCAGGCTTTTCAGACTGTTAGATAATGAGTCGTCTATTTCTTTTTTTGCATCGGGTAAATCAAAGTGGCGGTGGCGAACCAATGAAGACGCGCTCCCAAATCTTGGTGCGTCTACGTCACAGCCAGTCAGTCCAATCCCGGCAGGAACACCCCTTCTTCTCGCTTCTTTCTCCCCTCAAACTTTGACTTTTGACGCAATAGACACTGGAAACAGATGATAATGTTTTATTATATCAAAAAGCTCATTGAACAGAGCGAAGCAAGCGTCTTCTGTTCTTTCAGGCTGAAGTGAGCCGCAGCCCAGCGCACCATGCGCTACATTTCAACAACCTATTTCATATTTTTTTACAGTTGTAAAACGGATTTTATTGACAAATCTGTAAATGGGCACAGAAACTCGCTAAAAACAATAGTGGATTTTGTATGCATGTGCTTTTAGTCTGTCAAGTCCATCTAGTTTGGCAATCTCGCCTCCATACGTCTGAAGAAGATACCTATTTTGAAGCATAGGCAAAAGAAACTTGGGGACATTGTTGAACCACTTTGTCTTTGGTGATGTTAGCCGTGGGTCAAATGGACGGGTCTCGACAGAGCGCGTTCCTCCTCAGCACCCCTCCTTTAGCGGCTCTGCACAGCATGACCGAGATGAAGACCCCCCTGTACTCGTCCTACCCCTTATCCTGCTCTACCTCGCCCACTAACACGTCCCCGAATCCGGGAGGTGTCGCGGTGTCCACTTCCCCGGGTAGCAAAAGCTCCAGCACGGGACTGTCCTCTGGTCTGGGCTCGCCGCAGCTGTGCGCGGCCGCGACGCCTCACGGAATAAACGACATCCTCAGCCGGCCCTCGATCGTGTCCTCCGCGGCCGCCGTCGCCGCCTCCTCGTCAGCTGGGATCCTGTCCGGTCTTCCTCGGTTCAGCAGCTTGAGCCCCCCTCCGCCCCCGGGACTGTACTTTAGCCCTACAGCCGCGGCCGCGGTGGCAGTGGCTCGTTACCCGAAGCCCCTTGCAGAGCTGCCCGGCAGGACCCCCATATTTTGGCCGGGGGTCATGCAAAGCCCCCACTGGAGGGACGCCCGGTTTGCATGCTCGCCTCGTAAGTGTGTCGAACTTATGCGGGTCACAGTAGTATTCGATTTTCAACTATAGTCAGTGGGTAAACAAACCATGACATAATTTCGGATAGCACTAACTGTTTACATGCATGCCATAGCATTCTGGCTATATTATAGGCTATTATTTAACATTTGTAAAAGCACCAAAGTGAGAATGTTAGTGTTGAAATTACATGCATTAGACTACATATCGCATTTATCTAAAAGCTGGTAATTTTGAAAATTGACATTTGATATGCTCTAGCAGAATATATGTACAGTAGGCTTATATGCGATGGTGTTATGGCTTACATGTGAATGTTATTATTTCTGAAATAGTTTAGCCATGTCATTATTTAATCTGAGTTTCTTTATTTTCCAGATCAGAATTCTGTCTTACTGGACAAAGATGGTAAAAGGAAGCACACGAGGCCCACGTTCTCTGGCCAACAGATTTTTGCTTTGGAAAAGACTTTTGAACAAACAAAATATCTAGCTGGACCTGAAAGAGCACGCCTGGCCTACTCTCTGGGGATGACAGAAAGCCAAGTCAAGGTGAGAACTAACTTGGCAGGGGAAAAGCACCTCTATATTCACACTGCTATTTAGTTGCAGACTGCAAATGTATTATCCAATTTAATATATTAACAGCACTGTATTGGTCCCTATACATTTAATTCACAGTAATATTACATTTGTTTTCCTTATTTCTTTCATTCCATATTTACATTAAAATATATGAGGAATTGTTTAGGCTAAACTATGGCATTATGAAACGAATGTTGCAGTAATTGCAGATTTGTAAAGATTGTATTATAATCTTACTGGCGAAATGTTTAGCTCACTTTATTTTGACGTCATGTGATAATTTTATTCTAGGAATACTTTAATTATAATTTTTCTTTTGTAGATTGTATCTTATCGTTTAATTAACAATGGCTTTGGTATTTAGAGTATATCCTAGTAAGTGTTGGCCTATATTAAGCATGAAGAAAAGAAAAGAAAAGAAAAGGAAATTATTTGAAAAATAAAATGTCGGCTATATACTGATCTTTACACTGTGTCCAGGTGTGGTTTCAGAACCGAAGGACCAAATGGCGGAAGCGGCATGCGGCTGAGATGGCCTCGGCCAAGAAGAAACAGGACTCAGAGACGGAGCGGCTGAAGGGCACATCGGAGAATGAGGACGATGACGACGACGATTATAACAAACCGCTGGACCCAAACTCAGACGACGAGAAAATCACACACTTGCTAAAAAAACACAAACCCAGCTCGGCCCTGCTTATCCACACGTCAGAAAACGACAGTTCATAGACCTTGGGGATGGTACCCTATTATAAAGTATAAAACTGAAGATCTTTAGTCTAAGATCATCCAGCCCCCATCTTCTTTTGCGTCCACTTTTCTGAGTTTTGCACCAAAATCCGAAGATATAAAAGAAGAAAAATAGGAACATTTTATGACCGATCAAAATGGACTTCTGCAAATTATGAAGATGGTACTTACTTGTAAATATAAACGTGAGTTGTATCCATTAGAAATTATACTGCTGTGAATAATTTATGTGTAAAAATAATGTTTTGTATAGAATGCACTGCTGAGTTTTTCCACTTGATTTATGCATAACATTTAATTGTTAATTTGAGATTAAGCCTATAGGCTAAATTGCATTCCATAACATTATATTTTAACATGTAGGCTGTCTACTGTTGGTCTATGTTTTTATAATAAATAAGCATTGGCCTGCCCTCCAATATGCAGGCTACCGTTTCATCTCAAAACATGTATAGGCTATAGGCTTAACTGGCATTTGATTCATATTTTGGAGGATGCATTTCCTACGTAATCGTAGTCTAAACTCGATATGACGCAATTGTGCATCACCTTCTTAACACAGTTTATCCGCAAAACATTTCCTAACAATAGGCTATACATTTATTTATAATGTTTAAAGTTCTTAATTAACAGTGACTGAATCCTGCACAGTTCTGTATCGCAGGTTAATGTATTGCACTTTTATTTAATAAAAAACAATTCAACGCATGCTTGTCTATTAGATGTTTAGATTATATTTTTACGTGTTAAATAATCGGCATGCCTACACTATAAAAAATATTATCGTGTTTAAAATAAATAGAATTTTGTAGATCCAAAATATTGCCAGTTATTTTGATTATTAATAATACTTTTTATTCATTTCGATTTTTATGTTATTGTTATTATAGGCTAAGGTGCCTGTATAGCTGTATGATATAAGTAGGATAGGTCAAGACTAAACAGTCGAGACAAAAACGAATTAGCCCTATGTTATTATAGGCAACATTTTATCAACAACACACATTTATTATTTTTCATACATTGCAATTAGGTTGATATAAAAGGCAAATACTTTGGGTATAATAGCCCACATTTCATTAACAAATATTTTTTCATGAATAGCAATTAACTTTAAAAAAAAAAAGTTAATACTTTTGGTATAGGCCTAATTGTTTATACAGCGTGTAGCGTATTTACAAATAAGCGAAATAGGCCTATACAGCTCACGGGCAAACAAAGAAAATTCACTTCTAGATTTTATATGTGCCTTGAAACACTCGCATTGTCACATCAACATGTTCTTTCCAAATTGAAAACCACTCAACCGCTTTGCTCCCACTTCTAGTAATAATTAATTTATCAGAAATTGATAAGATACAATTTTCGCCAAGCACTGCGATGTCTCACTGTTGCTTCTGGATTTGGGTTTATTTCGCCTATAATCATAAAGTGGAGTGGATCATAGCTGGGACCACTAGGCCCAACCCACACGCAAAACCATTACCATTGTGTTATTAAAATAGACAAATTGTCTTATAGAAACTTCCAGAATAAATCTGTTTTTAAACGACAGATTAAGGTGATGAAAGATTTGGAGTACTGATAGGCCTACTCGTTACTACGTTAGTGCCTATAGTAGCCAATATGATTCTAGTCTACATGTCTGCCCTTTCGCCAGCTGCATGGCGACTATTAGGTCTACATTCAGCTGCATTAACGAATCTAGCATATGCATGTAAAACAGACGTTAAATTGAAAATGTTTATAACTGAGACATGGCAGCCATGACTAGTTAGAAAAAAACATGTAGCCATATAGGCCTACATTATTACAAAACCTCATTCAGGAGCACAAACAAGTGTAGTAGGATAGTGAAATTAGACAGCGTAATAAGCAGCAATAATTGTGCGTGGCAGCTGCTGAACGAAACAAAAAGTGGATACAATATGCTTAAGTGCGGGCGGGCGCGTGGGCCCACGCGGCGTTGTGTATGCCTATTGTTTGTTTGTCTGTTATGCTTGATTTCTGTTTTTAAGATGAAGGGCGATGGTAAGTTTTGAAAAATATAACAGCATGCAGATTTATGGATTAGTTTGGACAATGATATGTTGCGATGATAGCTGATAACTTATCAATATAACTGTATTTACATAATTTAGCCTAAATACACTATTTACATGTGTTACTTTATTTAGATTGTATAGCCTTTTTTATATGGATAATTTATAACGGATTCAGGACTTAAACATAGAGCATTGATATTAATGCTATCATTGCTCACTGGTTTATTTCTCAACTGCAACAATAGTGACAAATTTCTTATTGTAGTAAACATCAAATGTGTCCAGTGCACAACCATTCCTGCCTGGAGCTCACAAACCAGCAAACCACTGACCACCTTTTAAGTCTGCTTTATAGGCTTTACTATTGGGAAATAAAGTATAAGCATACAGTTGTGTCCAGGTTTAGGAAGATCTGATTGGCTAGTGTGGAACATCATGTTAGTGGCATTTAAAAGATGGTCTGTCAGAGTCATGGGGTCACTCTGTTTTATGGGGCTTGTCATTCTTGCTGCTTCGGTTGCTACATTTCAATTTCTCTCTCTCTCTCTCTCTCTCTCTCTCTCTCTCTCTCTCTCTCTCTCTCTATCTCTCTTTCTTTCTCTCTCTAAAATACCTGTTATGTGCTATTATATCATTCAGCCCAGTGTCAGCAGTTCCTATTGCCTGTATCTGGACCATTTGACCACAATCTAACATCAAATGAGATATTACAGAACACCACATACAGTTAACACAAGATGATTATCATTTTAGTTTTGCCAAAAATCAAATATCTGATGTAGGTGACTTTACAATATATTCCACTGCAAATCTAGAGAACTGGACTTTATTTAGTCTGTTTACCATCCATGTTAATTTCTGTGGCCTTGCTAATATCCATATCTACCTGCTTGCAGCTCCAGCTGGGCGCTCCAGTTGTGGGTGTGCAGGGTTCTGTGCACCGCAGGTGTGAACACTGATTTTTATGTGTTGCAGGTGTGGAGAACATGGGCTGTGGCCCTCTGGGACTGGCTGTAGCATCTGCTGACTGACTGCTCTGCCAGCCAGCCAGTCAGCCAGCCAGCCAGCCCGTCTGCATGTTGAAAAGCACCAGGCTCGGCCTCATTTCTAAGCAAGCGTTGCACAGATGCCACAGTGTGTTCTTTTTTATTTTCAGTAAAAGGGAGTGGTAGGGTGACATTGATACCCCACTCAGACTGTGAAAAACATACAGGTTTATTCATATGGCACACTATTCATTTGATTAGAAGTACCAGATTATGTTTGCAGCACGCACAGAGAATGGGCAGCTAGCGGACTGTGAGGAGATATTTGGTGAATTTGACAAAAAGTGTATATCGCTTTAAATTGCTTACAGCACCTTTAAACGTGATTGTGTAATAGTACCCCCATACCACCAGTTTGCTGGCAGCTCACTGTTTATATCAGAACATTGTCCACTAACATGGGCGGCTGTGGGAGGAAGGTATGTGAAAAGTTTGAGACTATGAGAGCGGTAGGGGGAGGAGTAGAGAGGAATGCAGCCACAGAGCACTCAGGTGTGAGCAGTACACTTCAAAGCAAAACAACGTGCTGGTTTCAATCGTGAGGGCAATTCCAAACATGACAGGAGGAGTGTAAAGAGAGTGTACAGATCTGTTTACATTCAATCAGGTACCTGTTGACTCCCCTCTAAATCACCGCCTGCTCACCGGGGTGAATAATGTGTAAGTGTTGGCCAATTTGTATAAAGAGCCCATTGACAGGGCTCTCAGTTGAGCATGTTCTAAAAGAGATTACATACAAGAACATGTGTCACAGGGGATGCAATTCCATGGCAGGAATTGTAGCTCACGTTTACCGGTGGGCGGGCAAGCGGCCTTATCTCCCCCACACACGTCTGGGAGTCTTGTGATAAGGAGCGCCTTGGGATCCCCCATTATGAAAAGCTAACAGGCCACACCGCAACAGCCTCTGCAGTCTGCAGAGGTCCCTGTCTTGCCTTTTGCTCCATATTCATGCTTGAGTGAAAACATTGTGTGACCCACCACTCTGTAAAAGAATGTAATTCTTTCCTCTGGCATTACGCTGCTCTCTGAAGGCAGTAATCATTGGCCCATAGGGTATGGGAGTAAAATCAGTGTTAATTGCTCGTTCTGCTTGAGCAAGTTAATGACAATCTATGTCAATCATTAACTGAATTCCAGTGTGGGTGGGATGTTAAAACAGGAGGATCTCACCTGGTGTCTTGTGTTTGCCTGGAATAAAGGCCTACCTGTGTGATGAGATGAACCCTTCTGCTGTTGCCTTATCACTACTGTATGTCCCACAACAATGACTTTAGTCACTGGAGTGTTTATTCAGAGATAATCCCCTTTAATGATGTTTCAACTGGTTCTGTCAGAGGAACTTATCCTGTATACTAGTTTATGAACGGGTGTCCTTGCATCAACAGTGAGATATATACCTGCATATTTTTCCTTAATCCCTGCACAGATGTCAGCACAGTGGTGTGTGTTTGCGCGCGCCTGTTTGTTATTTTAAATATGAGAAGATGGCAAATTTAGTAAAATCTTATAGAATGATAATATAGTATATGCCTATATGGTATTCAAATTTAAAGTATATGTTTATGTGTATTAGTGGATTCATTTTAATCTGAATATTTAGAGATAAAAAAACAGCAGAATATTTAGAAAATTAAATATATTGTCTAGAATATTTCTGCAAAATATTTGTCTTTTGGTTTTGTCCTTATTTGTCCCTTCTATGAGAGCTAGTGGTGAATTGGGGGTCTTTATGGTTGTGGTGAAGGATGGTACCACAGCAGTCTGTGTTCAACCTCGAGAGGCAGGGGTGGGGTGGCTGTGTGAAGTAATGACAAAATGAGCACCTTCAGTAGACTCTGGCAATGAAAAAAACTGCCCTCATCACCCAAGTCTTTTGTTCGGTATTTTATTAGCACTAGCCACGCTAAAATAACCTGTTAACACGTATCATAGTGCAGCAATAATAACCTCCTCAATCATATTTTAAAAGTCACGTCAAGTCACCGTGGCATAATTCATCTCTATGCAAATACCTCGTTGTCAGCCCATTAGCGTGTTGCTAAGGGCTTTTATTAAAACGCCTTTTCCCCGCTCGCATTTGACTAATAAAACACGAGTCCTGTTGCCGAAGAATTATGGCAACTATTATGGTAACATATGGACAGCATGCACTCTGAAAATAAAAAGCAACAGTTAAAGTGGCAGGGTCAGGGTGGGTGCAAACACTTAGGAAATAGCGCTGAGGTAATAGATTCTGCCCTGCTCGTCCGAGGAGCCCAGGTCTGCCATAGAAATCAAACCCTGATTATATATTAATTTGGGGCTGCCACCTCCAGCAAGATGCCCCATGTCTTCTATTTTCTGGTAATGTAGGAATTATTGCTAGTGCAGAGTGATCGCTGTAATCAATTACCGGGACAGTAAAAAGGTGATAAACTGCGTTATTTTTTTAATGAAATTAAAAGAATAGAGTTAGATTAATTCTCTGGCTAGATATGCTAGATTGAAAAGGACTATAGACATTGGTAGAGCTTTTGTAAAGTGGTATGGTGAAGATATAGCCTAGAGTATAATGTAGCCTATATCGTCAACATGCACTGTAAAAACTCAGTTAAGTTAACAGTTAAGTTTCAGGTTTTTATAGGAATAATTTAACATCACTTTAAAGTGCAATTCAATAGTTGACTTGCTAAATTTTTGTATAAATAGGTTTCTACAAAATGTTTAAGTGCTGAACTCTAGGTTTACGACACAAAGCAAAATTAGATATATTTAAGGAGCTATTTCATCTTTTCTCTGATTGGTATGGACTCGTAGCATGGAGAGCCGTGATGAGTCCCCCCATACTCTCCTGATTATCTTTCATTTAACGGTTTATCAAAGTCACAATTCTGTCATGGTTGTATGAACGGTGGATTTTTCTATTTTATGGAGTCATTAATTTCACGTGGATCATTAGCTTCCATACAGATCCCTGTTTTGACAAATGCAGCCGGTGAATTATGCACACAATGAGCATCGCTGCCACTGGCCTACCACTGAATGTATCATATGAAAAACAGGCAGAGGATCAGCACATTAGCCAAATGTATTTATGGGGCTGTTTCTGCTCGACCCTGTCACTCCATTACCCGGGTAGACAGCTCACTCAATACAGCTAGCATATGCCAAACGTGACCACTGACAACACTTTCAATGTGACTGTCAGTGCATTTTGGGCAAACAACATTAAATATTAGGCACTGATGAAAAATGAAGTAAAGGTGAAGATGCCGGCACATTACGTAACTTAACAGTTTACAAGAAACTGACATTATTCTACAAGAAGATTGACATTAGGTTGATGAAATTATGTCTATAGTGTTAAAATGTTTTAGAAATGATTATTATTAATTTGCTTTTGCTATGGTGAATACATTTGCATTTATTTAGTAAAAAGAGCTCAATTACAATAATCAGACACATATTTATTAACACCTGATTAGTATATATAGCCTAATAAAAGTTTTATTTTATATTTAAATTGTTGCTGCAATAAAATAGATAATAGCCTATCAAACATACAAGAGCTTTTGGTTAAAGAAATATGAAATATTAAACAATGATGACAGCAACAGCAGAAAGCAGTTTCCAATGATAATATTGGTCATTTGACTTTAAAGAACGTCCTTGGATGAACTATAGACTGCATTGCATTTTAATGACCATACTTTACAATTCAGAAATCTACTCTTATAATGGATAAGAACTAAATAAACAAGATACTCCAAGATCTTATCAGGTTATCTGTGAATGTGGTATGTGCGGCATATACTATTTGTGAAGGTAGATTTGATATATTATACCTAAAGTACAGTATATGATATCAAATATTTGAAATGAGCAAAACCAGAGGGAGGGGCTTGGGAGTCAATAACTAATTAGTTCCATTAAGATAATTGTTAGCTAGAATGAAATGGGAATACAACCTTTACTAAATAGCAAAATATCAAATTAAATAGGGCTATTTCATTTTACAGTGTTTTACACTGACCAATAAAATAATTCAGTTTTACCAGCAGATTCACCCTGATATGACCATCCATGACTGATTTGACTGTTTCACTGAAACTAGACCTACCCATTGTACCATATGATGTTACTAAATTAGATAACAAATCTGGGAGAAGTTGTCAGCATTCAAAACTATTGATCCAGCTGTCCAAAATAACACGTGATTTCTCCTCATAGAGACAAGAGCATGAACTCTAGACAGCCTCATTTTGCCAAGCGCTAATATATGAAATGCTTCTTATGACCTACTTATGAAGTCAACCTTAGGGAATGTATTGATCATTTGACATGTCTATGCCAAATCAGAGTGAGGGAAAGACATAAATGTATGGGCTGACCCTCCTTTGCAGTGGCTTCTCTGACCAGACACTCCGTGGGGTCAAAATCCAGAGGTTGACCAGCACAAGGTCAGTCCACATTAACATTGCACAGCAGCTAATTACATTTTCAGACAGAGTACATACACAAAACTGAAACCCTTTTAAATAGTGGCATGGCGTGGAGGCAAAGCAAATTGAATAAAACACTGATTTAACAGCCAAACTATTTTCTCTACGTATTTAATCAATACCATACTCGAGTCATAGTAGCCCGGGTCACCGCCAGACAGATTTCCATAATCGATGAGAAAAGGTTTTCAAGTTCAGCAGGTTATTGTGCTCTCACTCTCCCCCTTCATTTTTCATAGAGTTATTTATTGTCAGGGTATCTGTCAGAATGTAGAAATACTGCAGGAGCCCTGTAGGTACTGCATAGGACACTCTGCCAAGTCAGTTGCCTGGGTAACTGCTCATCCTGTGTGGCCCTTTAAGACAGAGGTCAGGGCGAAATGGACCTTTCACCAGAAGCGAATTAGCCACGCCCAGGGGTGGATTCTGTTTTGGACAGCTGACCATTTCATCCATACATCCAAAATAGCGTCATTAACAATAATGGGAGATATCGGAAAACAGCAAGACTTAGCTAGATGACGGCTTCAGTTTCTCAAATCAAGTACCGTTATTTAATCATAATAAAACATAATAAAAATAAAAAATAAACGTTTAGCTGGTTAATTCATCCCCACAATGAGCTTGTCTACGGTATCTAGAAAAATAGGCCTACTTCTACAGTATTTATATGATAGTCCTACTGTTAAGATAAAGACAGTCGTCGCTTTCATTTTAGATCGTTTCATTTCAATTAATGACAAATATCGTACCGCTTATCAAAATTAAACCAAGTGAAACTATTCAGGCAGCCTATTTGTTTTGGATGACTGAGAGGACTGTACTTAGCCTACAGTAGCTATAAGTCCACTGCTAAGCTGCTAGCATGGTGTTGTGTTGGTACACAAAGCATGAATCAGCAATGTATATCATTGTCATTTGCCTTTGTTAATGGGCCAAGCTTGCTATACTGCTCGCTTTTATTTTATTTCATTTTGTTTGATTTTACAAGAGCTAATAAAAAACGAATTTCATACACCATGGCTGTTAAACTGTAAAGAGCATCATCACTGGCCAGCCAGTTAAAAATGAAAAGCCATTTAGGCCGATGAAGTGTGTCTGCGGTCACTCAATAAAGCAAACAAGAGAACAGGCAGGGTCACGTCAGACTGTCGCTTCTAGCGATGACAGCAAGGTCGTAGAAGAAACCAGAAGGAAAGCTTCAGCAGACACAAAGAACAATCCAATTTAAATATCAATAGGGTATTTATAGTTAAGGTAATCATGATCTCGTATTGTTAATTTGTAAACTTTTTGGTTGATTTGTAATGCATGCACTTTAGAAATACCCTAGCGTGTTTCTATTATAGAGTTTTTCATCTAAATAATTTTTGATTAGGCTACTTTTAGGTTATCTTCTGTGTGTGTCTATTTCTTGCCAAGGAGACAGTTAGGTTCAGCTTGTGCATTTTTGTAAATCAAAGTAATGAAGAACAATACAAAAATGTTCTTTCAAATAGACAGAAAAACCCAAGAAGTGACTTGGCTGTGCTCCTGTTCACACTCTCCAAAGGAATCTGCAGGATAATGTAACCTGCATTGTTTACCTCATCGTATGTATCAGGAATCAGAATAATGGCCTAACTTTAAAGTTCCTGTTTGTTGCATTTATAACCTGCAACATTGTGTTAATTGGTTATCTAAGTGGGGGGCAGGGACCCATAGGAGGATTGGTCATATGTTATATAATATATAATAAAATTAAAATAAAATGATATACTAAAACAATATACAATATTATTTTCTGTACTATATTTGCGCAATAATAACTTCTGAGGAGGGATGTATCAAAAATGTTGAGAACCATTGTTGACTTATCCAGATGAATAATCACGACTTTCTCCGATTTGTCCAGGTCAATTATGTTACGTTTATTGTGTTTTCTTCCAGTATAAATGGAGCTGCCTTTGCCTTTGTCTCTCCTAAGCTGTTTAGGGTGACATAACTAAAGAGGCATTAACAGTCCGTTGCAACATCACTAAACAAATGCCAGGGCCTGGCTGAGCATGGGAAAGTAGCATTATAGCCCTGAAGTGAATTGACCAGGAAAACAAGACACAATTTAGACCCTGTCTCTAGCCCATCTTCATGTACCTGACAATTTTCTATCATGTATACGAACTTTCCCAGGCTGGAGTAGGTCTATAAAAGGGTCTTTTTCTAAGTCTGTGGTCATAAATCTCACACCTCTCTCCTGCTAAACATATGTAGACACAGGTCTTGTCTGTGTTTCATGAGACCCACAACACTAGTCCTGTGGCAGAAACCAGCTTACATTTATGTGATGAGTTTAAGTGACATAATGATCACAATTAAATCAAAGATACATTATTATTAATAACACATACATAGCAAGACATTCAGCATTTCCAATGTCGAATCCTTTAATTGTGTGTAATAAAAATGATGACAGTGATTTTTATTATTATTAATATTTGTTGAATATTCTACTGGAACATAAAAACATTTGACTTATTTTATAATTGTATTGAATTTGGGCTTTCTGCAAATATAATAAAAGAGGAAAAAGATGATGTTCCCAAATAAATAACAGACACTAAGCAATATAAGAGAACCTATGCCTATGGTAATTATGCTACATTAATGTATGTATTCAATTCAATTATTTGGTATTTCAATACAGGCGAAATAATAATCTCAAGATAAAACCTGCATTAGACCATAAAATATGCCACCATCCTCAAAGCATCTCCCCAGTTTGAGGTGCCTGAATTTCCTGCTTGGACCATGGGACTGCCCCTGACAGCCTCTTTGGTCATTAGAGTCCTGAGGCTCTGTCCCACTGCTTGTGTCTCTGGCCTATGGAGACACCCCATAGGAGCCCTTTTGTAATCCTATAAAGTGGAAAAATACCAATTTGTAACAGTTTGTCTCACAGCAGTGTGTGGTGTTAAAGAGTGTCTCGCTAACCCCTCTTTACAACCCCCATGACACAAACTCTACAGGGGGTCACTACACTTACCCAGCACTGTTGAACAACTGAGTCATGCAAATAAACAGGCCATACAATTCACTATATCAAATAAAATAATCTTCTTAAAAATACATTTATGTAAAAAAATAAATACCACATATTAATAAAATACGAACATCTAAATATATACAAATATAAAAATCTAAATTTAATAATGATCTGCAGAATTTTTTCCCCTCCTGACAGATCTTTTTAAATTAATTTACATGTGAAATGTCCCTTTCTTCTTTAATACTAGACTCTGAAAAAGTATCTATGATACAAGTATATGGGTCAGTACTACATTTGCAAAATTGGAAATGTGATTACCGTATAGTCTTAAGGACACACAAGGAATTCATAATATAATGATAAACAAATTCTAATGATAATGGCATGGAGAGAAACAAGGTAGACATCTTTATAGGAAACCATTATAGAATTAGATGCTTATGGATCATTCCATTTTCCTTTTAGAAGATATAATACCCCTCTCTCTGCCTACCTCACCAAATGCACGTGCACGTGCACATGTACATGCACTCACAAACATAAAACCTTTGTTTCCCATATAGACACCAATAGCACAAATAATTCATGGTGATCATCTGATGAGCTTTCCAGTGGTATTGGAGGGGTGATCGTGACTTATCGATTTATGGGAAGATCAAAACTCTTGAGTGATGGATTCCAGAGCATGGGCATGTGCTGACTCAGGAAACGACATTTCATTGGAATTTGAACACAAATATTCAGGGACTACACTCCAGGGAATGTCTTTTTAAACACCTTATGATGTTGATGTGACGAAAACTTGGTGATTTTAAAGAACATAGTTTTACTGACTTTTGTTCTATTCTTCAAATTGTTGTCTCATTAGCCAAAACAACCCCACATTGTGTGAGAGGACAGGGACTTTAAGACTTAACCTGATTCAGGCTTGTCACTGAACACAACATTGGGTAAGACATCTTGAACATAACTATTACTACATAAAAGTATAAATAAATAAAGAAAAGTATAAATAATTAAATAAATATAATAATAATTAAAAAAAATTAAATTTTTGTATTAAAAAAGGCTATTTCTGTACTTTTACATGTATTTATTTATTTATTTATTTGTGCATTTCTACATTTATTTATTTAAATTTTTTTACATACATTTATTTATTCTTAAATGTATTTATTTATACATTATTTTATTTATTTATTTCTGTATTTCTACATTTATT
>JAOEGT010049140.1:0-20115 GCA_025447795.1 Speoplatyrhinus poulsoni
CGGACATATGACATTCCGCGGTTTGCTCCCTCTGCTGCTAGTCTGCTGAAATGCCTTAGGACATTGCGAGGGTTAATTACTCATTACAAAATATGCATGATTTAGTGCACACTGAATAATTCAATAAATACTGTATTCAATAGATAAGCATATTATGATTTGATCATTTTGTGAGCATATCTTAATTCAAACCACTTGTACTGAAATCTATCAATTTCAACCTTGAGCTGACCATGATTAATGATTGAGCCACTGTTAAGTCCCTCTGGTATTAAAGACAGAGAAGATAAATGCAGTTCTTTCCTTACATGAAACCAGTTGGAATACTTTTGTTTTCTGTCACAGTAAGTTTCTGACAACAAAGAACACTAGTGTTTTTAAGTGTAGGCTACAGCACACACCTCATAGTATACATGTATTGTTATAATGAAGGTTTGGTTGTTTGGTTCAAATATTTAAACAAATGTGGTGAGGGTATCGGCATAGTCTTACTGTGATTTGGTTGAAGATTTTGATTTCACAACCGCCACAATGATGGAAATCTGTCGTGTGAAGGACATGGCCATTGTTTACGTAACACAAGGACATAGGGTTATTGATCCTTGGTGGCACAGTGATGTTGTGGCAACATAGCGTTAATTGCTGTTGTGCAAGAAAGGATCATGCTTGTTTAGAATGTGCTTGATATTTTCACTAAATAAGAATTGGGTTATGGCCACGCCATGTGAACGAAGGCCTGCAGAGCCATTTAGAGGAAACCTCCCTTTAATCTCACACTTGCCTACGTGCCAGCGCACATCCAAATGATCAGGCAACACCTGTTGCATTCTTCACCTGACATTGTTATTACTGTAGTGATAGCCAAGCTTATTCAGTTTATCTCCCCATTAACATGTCCTCAAGATTGTTTGTGCAGCACATGTTAAACCAGAAACAAATGTCAGCTATCGTTCCAATCTCCCAGCCAAGAGGTTGTGGGTTCGACCACTAACATTCCTGGCCTTTAAGCAGCCATGTAAAATGCCCCCTAACAACTGCTCCGTAAAACTTCTAACTGCACTTGCTGTAAGTCGCTTTGGATAAAAGCGTCTGCTAAGTGATCCAGTTGTGTTTACTGGATATATTGTGGCTGAAGCCCAAGTTAAAAATGTTGAGTTGGTTTGACACAAAAGCACATTTTTCTTTCCACAGAAGCGAACGCACTTATGGCCACCTCCACAGTTTAAAAAATGAAATATCCTGGATAACACACCTGTTTACACGAATACATTTAGCTGCATGGGGTATATACTGTACTTGTTAGGCTTCTGGGGGTGCCAAATGCAATTGAGGAGCCTATATCCAAACCTTCAAGTTGATGTTACTGATCATTGATTGTATGATGATTGGTTAAGTGATCACAATAGCTCAGTCAGCTCAGGTGACCCAAATGAGATTAATAAACAGTGATTGCACCATAAAATGTGTTTCTTGAGCTGTTAACTAAATGGTTTCAGATTTGCCCTGCTTTCGATATATTTTTAAGTAACCTGTCTTTAATGCATTTATTTGACTTTGTAATGAACATGCTGACATGAAATGTTGCTCTATGTGTGAAACATCAGAACTTTTATCATCTCAGATCCAACGAGATTCTCACAGTTGCCGACAGACGGGTCTGACTCTGACAGATAGGCGTTGGCCTATTGAACAAAGTTATATAGCTTGCTTCACTGCGAACCCTATCAAGATACTCTGCAAGCTAACAAATAAATAAAATGAAATACAATTCAGTACAATTAAATTAAAAGGTTTAACATTTTATTTAAAGCGATAGTTAAAAATGTATGTAAGTAAGTAAAATAACTAAAGTTCAAGTTGAAACGTGAGCTGTTATCTATGCTGCTGTGTCCCTTATAGCCAATCACAAGACACCCAGGAATCCACCCAGGAAAAGCCAAACTGTCAGCAGACCAGAGGATGCGTATTGGTAAGTTAGCCTACTTCATAAATGAAGGCAAACCAAAACAATTATATCCACACACAATACATTGTTTGTGAACCTGTGCGCATAAGTATGTTGGGGGGGGGGGGGGATACGTGTTTGGTAGCCTAAACCTCCCGCGATCACGTGGAAACAAAATAGATAGGCTGTGGGGTGTGAATCGACAACTTGCTCATCGGTTATGGCAATGCCAAGTAAACGCTATGTTTAATAATAATAATAATAATAATAATAATAATAATAATAATAATAATCTAACACAATAGGTATCGAAGTGATGTTACCGCAAATAAAATGTTCAAGAAAGACGATATCGTTGTGGAAATATGAGCAGGCGCTACGCAGCAGACTGTGTTGGTACGTCATCTCTCGTGTTCGAGTTAAAGGGGCTGTGTGAGACTAAACATTTTTTCCCTTTCGTTTTAGTCTCTTCTTTCTCATGGTATAATCCTGATACCCAATTTAAACCAGCAAAGGAAATATGTGTAGTGAAACCAACAGCCCTAAGTTAAATGAATGGATAAATGTGTTTCTTATAGATATGTTGATAAAACCAGAGTTTATTAAAAGTTATAGAAAAAGTTATTGAATAGGCTAAATGTGGGCAAAGGACTGCCTTTGTCAAAACTAGAGCTTTTGCATTACATCTTAACGTTTTGATCTTTAGGCTATGACAGGTGAAGGATATAGCAGAGTAGGCCTATAGGCTGTCAAAACGTGTTTACATAACCTAGGGCTAGGCTGTTATCAAGCCAGATGATTTCAATGACTGACACAATTCTGAGTTATATCTGCTTATCTTGTCCATAGTCAATGCATTACTAACAATTTGTGATCCCTGGAACCTTGTTTCAAAGTACTATCTTAAGGAAGAAATTGTGTTTGTTGAGGTCATGTTTACAATTGGTCAATTTTGTCAATGAATGCAGTGGCGGTGATCACGTGGAGATGGGGTTAAAGGTAGTTACGGAAAAGTTTATAAAGCAGTTGAGTCTTACTATAGGCTACTGTCTTTCTTCCAGTCTGAGCCATGGATTTCAAGGTTGTATTCGCAGCCTTGGAAACAGTGTGTGACGACATCTTCTCGGCTATATGCAACCCTTCTGAGCTGCCATACGGTGAGGTTGCCAACCGCTTGGTGGCATCTGTCACGCAGATTCAGGAAAACGCCCGAGCTCTGTTACCTGTGGTGGCCGGCTTGACTGCAGTCTACCACCAGTTTGACCTTGACGCCAAAACTCCTGGCAATGGCTACCGCACTCTGGTCAAGGTACAACCGTTAACTGCTCAATTCCCATTTATTTGTGTGTAGCTACACAAGAGAAGTGCATTTGAATTGTATTTATATTTCACTCTTTTGTAAGTCATGTGCGTGAATGTTTCCTGAGATTAAATTAATATAAATTAAGTCTATTTAAATTGACATAACAAATATGATTCCTTTTTAATTTTTGTTTAATTTAAAAAGAAATGTATACATTTGTATTTATAGTTTATTTAAACACACGCACCTTTCATATTCAGATAATTTCTTGAAGTCTGTCTGTTATCAACAGGTCTTGTTGTCTTGCCTCATGCACATCATCCACAAAGGGCGCTACATCGCGGCCAATTGCCACAGTGCCTTCTTCCGAGCCGACCACAACACGCTGGAGATGGAGGCCTACTGCGATGCCCTGTGCCAACTGCGTGCACTGCTCCACCTCGCCCAGAACCTGCTGCACGACTTCGACTACAGCCAGCTGTACGCGGGGCAGGAGAGCGCGCTGAGTCGGCGCTTCGTGCAGGAGTATATCTCCATGCACAAGGCCTGCTTCTATGGCCGCTGTCTGGGCTTTCAGGTCAGTCTGCACCAGCGGGACGAGGCCCGCCTGGGCCTGGCCAAGATGGCCGCAAGCCTGACCCACAGTAAAGTGTCTAAGATGCTTGTTACCAAATTTATCTTCAGCCAAATTGCATCTGCAGTCCATGAGCAAGTTTACATAAGTGTTTATTTTTGGCAGCGGCGCCACACATTAGCATTGCTATGACAGTTTTCCACAAATTAGAAATTGCAATATATCGCTTTACTTACAATATTGCAATGTCTTGAATGGTGGCATCTCTCTCTATCTATCTAAGAAAATAATTAATACCACTTTTTTCTTCTCATAGTATTTATATAAAGTATGCAAATACATCACAAACAGCAGACAGTTTGGGAAAGCTTTACACCCACGTCATGAATCATTTCAGCTAAGGTTGTTGTTTGTTTCAATGTGACACACCCTGTTGAAACATCCTCTTTCATTGTTTGACTATAGTATGGATAGGTGTGAAATAATTGGTTCTGTGTTGCGTCTGCATACTGTACTAGCTTATGTGTCACTCGCGCAAATTATTTAGTACTTGTAAAGCTGTGGTTGGTTGTAAAGACAAACAGTGTGTTCTCATTTTGCCTGAAAAGCAAAATATGTGCTGCTTTCTTGAATACCGCACGTGTAGCTCCATGTTTTAATCTATGTTCTGCAAATACAGTATTTTACATGTCCCAGTGCCTTATTTATAAAATAATATTTTTTTAATTACATTTTGCTTTTCTCTCTCATAGTATTCGCCATCACTCCGTCCATTTCTACAGACTGTGGTCATTAGCATGGTTTCTTATGGCGAGACTTATGGAAAGCAGCAGTCTGGCATAGGTTGGTCATAATGATTTTCTTCGATTATTACCTTTTTATTTTCTTTATTCCTTTCTTGGATCTTGGATAACATGAATGTAAGGTCTGTTTTGCTCTCCCTGTTTTGTCTAAGGCATGGCGGCCCTCTCTCTCCTCACATCAGGGAAGTACGTCATCGACCCCGACCTCAGGGGAGCGGAGTTTGAGCGCATCACCCAGAACCTGGACCTGCAGTTCTGGAAGTCCTTCTGGAACCTCACAGAGTCTGGGCTTTTAACAGTAGGCAGGGCAAACAACTATCTTCTTTGTTGTGTTTTGTCTATTATTATTGTTATTATTATTGTTGTTGTTGTTGTTGTTGTCCTAGTTAGCTCAAGTGTCGTCCTGCGGACTCTTGTTTGTTTTTAACTCCGTGCTTCCGTGACAGTAACTCACCTGTCCGTCACGTGCTGCCACCTGCAGGGCTTCAACAGAATGGCCTCCAACCCGGTGCAGGTGAACCTGACCCTCACCCTGCCCCCCGTGCCGCTGAGCCTCCCCCTGGCCTCGGACCCCAGCCTCTTTGCCAGCGTGTCGCCCCCTATAGCCCAGTCGGGTCCCGGGCCGGTGCACATGCGTCTGATCTCATGTGAGCTCAGAGAGGGACAGGTGGGGCTGCCTGTAGGGTTTTCTTGCTTCCGCTTTTAAAGGTACAGTCAGGCTACTGTAAGCTAGTACGCCGTTTAGTCAGAGGCACCAACTATCTCATCGCATTTCGCTAGCTTGCCGTTCTCTTGTGCGTGCTGAAGAAATGAAGCGGGTACTTCTACACAGCCGTGACTAATGGTACATAGGAACACAAAGTGGCGAACACCCACCAACCCACTCATGACAACAACGGCCTTGCACTGACATGCATTGAATCCAATGCATGTCAGTGCAGTTCCGAATAGGTGGAGTAGCTCAAACACAGACCACAGTATTCACAAAACGGCTCTATTCACAAAACGGCTCTTTAATGTAGCAAGGCCATCTTCAGTCACAGCACAAACAACACAGCCCCTTCCTTAATTTCACTTGGTACGCTCCAGGAGCTAACGCACGCTGCTCGGTCAGAGCGCACCTCAGAAATGGAGAGTTAATCGGTGATCACAAAGTACACACATGCATTTAAATGCTTACTGGATCCCTGAAACATTCAAACACACAGAATAATTTAACAAATACTTAGTGAAACTAGCAACACACAGTGTATGGCAGTGTATTACGCAAGGACTCACAACAGCAGAGGCACATTTCACCTTTTTTTTTTTAATATTTCCCATGATTTTCATAATTCTCCTGCTCATAGGACAGTGAGGAGTTGATGGCCTTCTCTCGCACAGAGTCGGCTCCGATCTCTCTGCCCAATTCTCCATGGTTGCGAAGACAGCCTCTCTCCCCGTGGCTGATCATCCATTTTCACGGAGGGGGCTTTGTGGCACAGACATCCAAATCCCACGAGGTGTGTGTGTGTGTGCGTGCACGCTCAGTAGTTTAAAATTATAAACAATGTTTTTGTAAAGATGCTTTCTAACACACAGGGAATTCTGGAAACACATTTGAGGATTGTACTTTACTTTTATTTTCTTATTAATTGATTTGACCCTCTGCCCCCCAAGTGACAGTGAACATAACCCTTAACATAACCCACTTCGTACCACCAATAGCTAGTTTGTACAAACTGTGTGTATGTGGGGAAAGTGAATGAATGAATAAATACAAATATCAGATTGATTTATTAATCCTTGCACCCCCCGATACACCCCCCTCTTTTCTGGCAAACCTCACATCTTTAGAGCTATCTGAGATGCTGGTCAAAAGACTTGAATGTTCCCATCCTATCCGTGGACTATTCGTTATCTCCAGAGGCCCCATTTCCCCGGGCCTTGGAAGAGTGTTTCTATGCATACTGCTGGGCGCTGAAGAACTCCCATCTCCTTGGTAAGTAAAGTGACGGTAACATAGTGGTACAGCTGTTTATGAGATTTAATGCTTTCATATGGGAACCTATTAGTGCTTTCATTTACTCGTGGTCCCTCGAACTTGTCTGAAGACCCGTGGGGATATAACATGTAGAATGCCCTCCCTACATCCACTCGACTTAAAAAAATCTCTTAAAAACACTTAAAGTGCTTTTATGTAATATATATTGTACTTGATTAAATTTAATGTTTGCTGTATTTTATTTCTATTTTGTTTTATGGATTATTATTTATATTGCACTGCATTTTTTTTTTTGGATTGTAACTGCATTATTGCTATTGTGAACAAATGTCGTCATAGCACCAACTGGTTTACACTACTGTAATAGTTACATCTCTTCAGCTTCATTGTTTATGCAAGCTATGACGATATCTAATACTTTACTCGTCATAATTTACTTGTAATGCAAGTAAATTATGTCACTTCCTGTTTAAAACGTTTAGGTTTGAACTCTGTAGGAGTGCTCTGATTGGCTGCTTTGTGTCCCAGGCTCCACAGCGGAGCGTGTGTGCCTGGCCGGGGACAGCGCCGGCGGGAACCTTTGCATCACCGTGTCCATGAGGGCCATCACCAGCGGCGTACGGGTGCCCGATGGCATCATGGCCGCCTACCCTGCCACCCTGCTCACCACCGACGCCTCACCCTCCCGCCTGCTCACCCTCATCGACCCCCTGCTGCCGCTCGGTGTTCTGACCAAGTGCCTGAGCGCCTACACAGGTAGCGCGCGCGCATGCGCGCGTGCGTGCGTGTGTGTGTGTGCACGCGTGCTAAGTTAAGTTGTTGGAGAGCGATGGCAAATTGTCTGAGTCAGATTGAAGTGTGTGTGTGTGTGTGTGTGTGTGTGTCTGTCTTTGTGTGCTTGTGAGTTTGAGTGTTTGTGACTGGAATACAAATGAATGTGTCTGTCTGTCTGTCTGTCTGTCTGGGGCTAAGGACGATGTGTTCTTTCACACAGTTCCATGCTCTGTTAATTAAGGTCAGTTGGCAACAGAGCACATTTGATCATAAACCTTATAAACCTTTAGCGACCCGAAATAGCTGGCAGCGAGAAGGGGGCGTGTACCGAGATCAACTAACCTCAACGTGAGGAGACGTTGAGGTGACTGAGAGGTGAGATTAAGGTGACAGCCAAGTAAAGGATATCGCTGACTGATAGATAAAGGAAACATTTTGTGTGAAGAAACAAACCAGAGGGAATCCTAGACAACCAAAGCCCGGAAAGTAAACTAGCTAGAAAAGCGACGAGCGAGTTGCGTCGTGTCTGGGGCTTTAGAAGGCTTATTAGGCTTATTGCCCCAGACAGAAGAAAGAGAGGGTTCTTTGCAAAGCCATATTCCTTTAAACTTGAACAATGTTCAGGCTTACTTTTTCCTTGCTGTCAACTGTTTAGGCCAGAACTTCAAGTCAATAAATCTTTATTTTCCCCTGAGGGGAAATTATTTCGGCAACAGGAGAGACAGTACAGGACATCCACACAATCCACACATAAATAACAAATACACAATATGACATACAGTATTAGTAATAAGTGAGTAAAGATATGGAGACTTTTCTGGTCACGCAGTTAATTAGTGGTTCGTAGCATTTAATAGTGTAATGGTCATAGGAATAAAGGAGACTTGGATCGTCTTGTGGCATTTGACTGAACACTACATAACAGTTAATTCACACAATGTGTTGCAATTCTTTCAATACATTTCAAATTCTCGTTGCCCAATCGACACTTATTGCATTGTAACCATCCTCAATGGCCCCTTCACAAGGTTTGTTAATTTTCTTTTTTTACCCACATGATTTTTAACAGACTTTATTATAATTTTTTTTATTTGATTTCCCGGGTGGGAGGAACAGGCTATGGGGATGTTGTTTGCAAAGTCCTTTGAGGCTGTAATGAGATGCAGGGCTCTATAAATAAACTTGACTTTGACACCCTCCTTGTGTTTCGTCCCCTTACTCATCTCACAGGGGCGTTATCTCAGACGGTGCAGCCTTCGACGGGGGCCGGCACCCTCAGTGCCTTCAGCAGGGACACGGCCCTGCTGCTGAGTGACCTCACCCAGGGAGCGTCCAATTGGATCCAGTCGTACCTGGACCCCACGCGCTTCACGGCGCGCCACGCGCCGCAGCTGCCGGCGGCGGGACGAAGGTCGCAGGCGAGAAACGGCAGCCGCGCGACTTTCCCAAACAGCCTCTGGGAATACCCAGAAGGCTTTGAACCGCTGCGCTCGGCTTGCCTGGCAACGGTTCACCTCAACTCCTGTCCCGTTGTGAAGAACCCATTCGTGTCACCGCTCCTAGCACCTAATAACTTACTGAAAGGCCTTCCACCTGTACACATAGTGGTAAGATGTCAACATTCACGTGGCGTAAAGCCAGTTCTGGAAAGGTTTATAGTGATACTTGACTACATATTTGATAACGTCTGTAACATATGGCAATTTCAATATTATGAAATTTATTTTTCTCTGTTAATAAAGAACAATGCTATTGAACTAAATAATGAAATGGTGCGGTGGGATACGGCAACTTAAAGGTACGTTATATGATATTATATATATCAAACATGACTATAGCAGCCAACAACAATGGAAAATGGTAAATGGACTGCATTTATATAGCGCTTTTATCCAAAGCCATTTACATTATTTGAGGAGGTAGCAGGGTTTGAACCAGCGAGTTCTTGATCACTAGCTGCCCCTTAACAATTACATCATAATGATAATGTAATAAAATTTGCATTTTGAGCAGAGAATGACATCACAATCCCTCTGTGTGTAATCCCGTAACCTGAAACTGTTTTACACAGGCTTCGGCTCTAGATGCCTTGCTGGACGACTCTGTGATGTTCGCCAAGAAGCTTCGAGGAATGGGCCAGCCCGTGAGTCTGACAGTCGTGGAGGATCTCCCGCACGGCTTCCTCAGCCTAACGCAGCTCACCAAGGAAACGGAGGTTGCCTCTGCTATCTGCATGCAGCAAATTAGGAAGGTCTTCCAGCAGTAGATCCTGCCCGCTCCTCTTCGAAGGGACGCGTCGTATCTCAAGAGCAGGGTTTCAGGTTGATCTCATCGGTCACTTCAGCCGTGTGTGGTTACGCGAACTTTGGGGGGAAAAGTATGGGAATATAAATGAATGTTCATTGTTAGAAAGCGCCACAAGCAAGGGACCATGTGATGAACGTGGCAGCTTAAGAATATTGCACTTGACCCCAACACTTAAAGTATTGACTTGGGATGGTTTTGAAGAGCTTCATAAGTTCGAGGACCAGTTCAAGTTTACTTTGGTAAAGTAGCACACTGGGTGTAAAGGAGGAAGAGATGGGGGGGGGATGACCAAAGCCAGCATTTGTAATAATTCACAGACTTGATTATGGGTTTGTGGTGGCGTCTTGACATTGAAGCTTATGATTAACCTCACCTGAATTACCAAAATGAACACCATCAACGTTTACATGTACAAGGGAATGTATTGTGAATGTTCTTGTGTTTTATGTGTGGGTGACTGCTACTGATATTGACTGCATACTTGTCAACAGCACAAAGATATAAGGTGGCCTTCACTCTTATACCCAGCGGTATGTCAGTGTAGAGCTATTGACACTGTAAATGCAAAGTCTATGGATATTAAATATTTTTGAAATGTTCAAAAGCTTAATATATGCAATAGTCTATAACTAATTTCTGTTTTTGTAAATTGTCATGTCAAGACCAATGCTGTGGTGGTGTTCTGTGTTCTCCTGTTTGTACTGCTGCATCGTAGACCTGTGGGCTGTTACAAGCAGCTATAATAAAAGAGCAAACTAAAGATTCATCTAGTCACCATTAACTGAACTCGGATGTGAGGGGAAGATACATATGTTTAGATGTTTCTTTGCCTGTCTTTTGGCTCCAGCTCAACTTCAGGTGTGTCGTGTGCACTTTACCCGTTTTGCCCCATAAATGTAAAGGCATTACCTGTGATGTTCTAGGTCAAGGTCTGGTCACAACATGAGACAAAGTTTTACTCCTGCTGGCAGCCAGAGGTGAGGCTGAATTAAAGTCTGCTAGCTCTGTGTGCTCGTGTTGTAAAAATGCGTTTAGCAGAACCAGCCATTATGAGCAAACACGAGCTGGGTGACACATTGAACGACCAGCCTTGTTAAAATGCGTAGAGTAGACAGTAGGTGGCGGTAATGCACCACGTGCAACATCCCCCACAGGAACAGATTGCACTCTTGAATTCGGCAGGACACAGAATTAGGCGTAACACCGGAAGAGGCCTATGGTGTTGGCTCAGCCCAGCCACGGCCAGCTGAACTAGGCTTCCATGGTTTTTACTTGTGTGTATATATGTTTTTATAACGTTTATAGGCTAAATGTATACATTGTTTTGCCATCCATGTGTTCTCTCTGCCTCTTTTCACACTCAGTGGCTATGATAATGGCCCTGGTTATTTTACAGAGATTATGGATTTATTTTTAACATTTATAATTCCAATATCTTTGCTGGATAGTTGGAGGTAGGGTAGCTTGGGGGTAAGAGGCCCCCCTAAGATAAAAAGCCTATTTTCTTTCAAATTATATGTAATCTTAAAGAAAATGTTTTTTTAATCCTAACCCTATCACTTTTGTGATTTATAATTAATATACTGTATTTAGTAATTTGTACTTAGGTTCTCTGATATGAAGGATACAGTTTGTTGTGTGTATATACTATATATGTTCAGTGAATTTTAGTTTCTTGCAATGCAGTAGTTCTCATCCCTGGTCCTGGAGGCCCCCTACCCTGCATGTTGTAGATGTCTCCTTGCTTCAACACACCTGACTCACATGAATGGGTCGTTAACAGGCTTCTGCAAATTGATAACGATGCATTCATTTGAATCAGGTGTGACTGAGCAGAGACACGTCTATAACACGCTGGGCAGTGGGCTCCAGTATTCAATATGGCCTGCAGCACCTCTAGCCTTGCCCCCTTTGGCTCTCAATTTATACCCAGCCACTGTTTCACCTTGCTGTCTCATGTCACAATCTTTTTCAGACATACCTTATATTGTATTTGAATATTGATTGTATTATATCCGGGGTGGGGAATCCTGGTCCTGGGGGGCCGCTGTTAGATTGTATTTGAATACTTATTGCATTATAATGTATCAATAGCAAGGGGTAGGACATATTTTCTCCTGTAATATAGTCGTTGCCAGATTGTTGCAATGTTTTTTTTGTCACAAACCTTTGCCTTGTGACCATTATGTTTAAGAATTGCCCTTTGGTTAATTCCACTGTTGCTTCACTTAGCCCTGTTCATGTGTTGGGTAAACATGGAGAAAAGAAGAAAATAATTATTTCAAGAAATCAATTTATTTCAAAAAAACATTGTGGACGTATTTCAATAAATGAATTAACAAAACCAATTTAAGTACACATACTTTATATTTACATTCGTCCTTAAGACAACTCAGACCTCTCCCACTAACACCTTCCATCGTCTAAGAAACCCAGCAGAGGATGTCACTTCAGATTAAAAAACATTTTCCTGTTTGGCAGCGTATACATTAAATCCTAGCCTTTACGAGAGGCCCGTTCTCATAATTGGTAAGGAGACATGCAACGGTATACAGCTGATTGACGTTGCCAAAAAGCCTGAGAGGAATCTCTGTGTCGAAGAACTTGTGCTCCTTCACTCTGCGTATGAGGCGCTCCACATGCACCCCGAGTCGTGCAATGGCCTGGGTTTCCCTGACCTCACAGGCAGGCATCTGGGATCTGCCAGAGAGAAACGCTGGCCTATAGATCTTACATGGCACAAAGTCATCCACAAGAAAACCCTTGTCGACCATGATGGCCATGCCAGGGCTCAGAAGGGAGAGAATCCCAGACTCACGCATTACTTGTTTGTCACTGATAGATCCGGCATACAGTGGCGAAATGAATGTGACTGCCCCATGAGGAGCAACTCCAACCAGCCCTTTGAGAGTGCAGTGGGACTTGTATGTAGAGAACACTTGACTTTGGAGAAGAGGTGATGGAGGGCAATGGCACCTCAGCTCTGTGCAGTCCAGGATGACTGTAGTGTCTGCATATTCCTCGAATTCAGTTGGCAAATGTTCCATTATTTTCTCCTCCGGTATCCAGGTCCTCACTGACCCTAGTAAGGTGTACAGGAAGTTGCTCCATGTTGTAATAATCCAGACGACTGTGGACTGGTGGACTCCATACCGGTCAGCGAGGTCGCGCGGTTTTGAACCAAGTGCAAGATAGTTCAGAAACATGAACATCTCATCTATGGGCTGCAGGGAATGAGTCTGTTCAAAACAAATTAAAAAGTTACATAATGTTTCTCTCAACTTCTATTAATTCCATCGAAACAATAATAACTTTACTTACTGCTGCGGAACTTTGCTCTGTGAAGGTGCCTCTCTGTGCTTGTGTCACATTGACCATGGATGGCAGCGAGGGCTCTATTAAGGTCCAGAAGCGCATGAGGAGGTCATAGGATGCAAATCTAAAGAAATAAAATCAGTATCACGAGTTCAAAAATTGTATGGCAGTAGTATTTGTAGTGCCCTATAATTATATTAGCATTCAAAAACACACATATACATATTTTAAAAGTCATACACGATAGATGTACATGGTTTTAGAGTACAATAACAATGAAACAAGTATACTGATTCCACTACATTAACAAATAGCCTACTACACACAACATTTGAAAGACTTGAATCTATATTAATTTGCAATTAACTTAAATCGAGACAGGTGACCATGTGTGTAATCTTAAAACATTTAGGTGCATCTATCTTCACACCTTGATGTTTTACCTACCTTGTAAAAAAACGAATGTCTCTATCTGAGCCAGCAAAACGGTGAATGCCAAACCGCTGCTTCGCTGAGAGCTTCCCAATTTGTTTCCTCAGCTGGAGAATATCCTCTCGGAGAGACATGTTCTCATCAAGAGCTAAGTCGACAACTGCGGGATCGGGAGCCGAGGCATAATCGTGGTCCTGGGGCCTTGTGTGAACCTCCTCGACCGGTGCGTCATCCTCTAGCGGTACTACTGGTCGCTCTCTCCTCTCACAGACCCCCGGTCGTGAAAGTGGAACGGATAAATTGTTCCATTCAAACAATGTTGGAACCGCTCCCTTCATCAATAGTCGACGAGCTGTCTCGGATACTGGCTCACGGAAATCTTCTTTGTTGAAATGTCGGCTACACACACGGGTACGACTACTGACCGAATACTTGTCCCTCCGGATAGCGACGATCCATTTTGTCAGCGTTTCGGCATCGGAGGGAAACTTATGAAAACTAAGTACCGTGTTGTACTTACTAGATGCGTGACATAAAGGCACACAGCAATGTTCGGCTGTAGTGCGATTTGTCAATTGAAACTTGTACTTCATTCTATGAGACATCTTCTTCACGTTAGATTCAATCAGAGCAGCGGCGAAGATACCGGAAGTGGCTCAACTGTTCCAGATTGCACCGGACGTGCGTCATCACCACCCTGTGCACTTTCACGTATAACAAAACTTGTATTTATTATTTTTTGTTCAGATTAACGCATTTCCCTACATATGGTTATCATATTAACAGTAAAATAAAGTGCGTTCATGTATGTCCTTAAAAAAAAAAAAAAAACAGAAGAGGCATCTTCTACTGTACACATATTACATCAATATGCAAAACATACACTTGTAAAATTCCTTCCGCTATTAAAATGAAAAATAATAATCAGATGTTTCTCTGTCATTAGGAAGGTCACTACCATCCTAGAAAATAGCTGAAATAAAAATGTGTTTCATCCAGTGGTCAGGAGGATAATTATAGGGAGTCTCTTACCCCAGGGGGCGTCTTAACCCACGCTACCCTATATGTGCCAGCTTTACTCATATAGTTCTATGGCTTTACTCTTGGCAGACTGTCACAGTGGCTGGCACTTATTCTGGAGGCATCCTGACCATCAGTTTCCAGTATCAGTGCTTCGAAGGAGTTAGATTATTGTTTCTTCTGATGGGGGTCAGGGCCAATTAGTCTCATGCATGGTTCATGCTGGTTGTCAGATTGATAAGCTATAGGTGTATAAAAATGTGTATATGGGATAAAAACTACAGTGTCTATCTCTAATATGTTTAGCAATGAGAGCTATGCAGACTGCATCTGCGACACTAAACACCACAGCCTCACAGCAAATTGCCAGCATGCAGGTTTGACAACATCAGCTGGGCTGTCTACTAATATAGCATAGTATACGTTCCCCCTGTGCATGCAGCCGCAGGGATGGGAAAACGATGCTACATTGTCCATATCCACAATGACACCATGCTAATCAAACTTGCTGAGGCCAGCAAAACAATACCCTTCTACACTGTAAGCAAACCTTATAGGTAAATCAGTTATTAAGAACAATATTCGTATTTACACGGACGGCCTGGCACCCTAGTAGCAGTGTGGTATGACCAATGTATTATTTATTTATTCATTCATTTTTTTAATGATAAATTACATTTCTTTATAGACTACGTTGTGATTCTGGGCGTCCACTGGTGTTGAGCCGGTAGATGGCAGTAATGCCTCCTCTCGCATGTGATTTAATAGCACAGAGGCATCGAGGAAGAGGAGACGAAGAAGAAGGCGACCATGTTGAAATAGCAAGTGCAAACATAATAGAGACGATTAATTTCGATTAATTTCACTAATTACAGATAACTATAACATACAAAATTCAGCAGTTGTCAACTACGCAACACATACAACGCCACAAAGAAGTTACGGTAAGTTTACACATTGTTAAAAACTTAAAATATTCTGAACAAAATAACGGAATTGTCGCTAGCGTTAGCTTTGTGTTTGCTAGCTATTATTTGTATAGCATGTAAGCCAATTATGCATTAAACATACACTAATAACACGTATGCCTGTTCAAGTAGCCTTGTGTTTGTGTTATTTCCACTGAGGTCATTTTGGTGCAGTTGGCTACATGTGTATTTAACGGTGTAATTTAACTTTCGTTCTGGCGTAACACTTTACGCCAGCTACCTAGCTAGCTAGCGGCTAACTGGCTTTGTAGTTCAGCTGGCGACGCACGTTCGTAACTAATTTGTTCATACAGTACAGCCAGGTAGCTGTCCTTACTTGCATCCTTTGCAAAATACCAACAATCCGTATCCCATAACTGCATACATTCTACATCATATTGGAACCATTTAGTAAATACATGCGCATTTGCTTCAACATTTGTTTGATTCTAAGGAAGGATAAATCTCTCCCGAAAAGTCGTGTTCTTATGTGTTTAAATAATGACAGACGCGGGGAACGATGGTTAATACAAGATACAGTTGTTGTTTAGCAGAAAGGAAGGACTGAATTATTCACATAAAATGTTTGAAATAGTTTCTAGTTCAGCACGTATTTAGTTTATTATGAATGGTAAACCGATATGCCACTGCGTTTGTTGTCTGACTTACTGCTTCATTGTTTTTACTCTTCAGGTGTTCTGGCTGAATGATACATTTTGTCGATCACAACTACACTCACGCAAACGCCAAAAGTGAAGATTTGTGACAAAAAGGAGCTAAACTAATACAGAAACGGAATCGGGCCTTAAAGCCAAGCTGCTTTGGACTGTAGTGCCCTCTGTATGTATATATATTTTTTGACATCAGGAATTTGCTCTACTCAGAGTGGAAAATAAACATTGACCTTTTTTTTTATAAACTTATTATTTTTGGGCAATATTTCTGCAAGCAATTGAGATCCTATTTTCAAGGACAAATATATTGATGAAAAACAAGACTCAATAGAAGTGCATATTCTTTAATATAGAAAATAATAAACAAGTATTTAAGATATTGAAACTAATCCCCAGGTCCAAATTGCCTTAGTTGTTCTATTTCAGGACTTATACCCCCTTTGATACCTGCTCACATATAATTTTCTATATTGCGCGCAGGTATATTAATGCATATTAATGCAAACTTCTCTTCCTTTTGAAGAGCTATTGTATAAAGACTTTTTGGTTGTACGTCAGTCACTGTTGTTTAAGGGGACTGAACTGCGCATATCTGTGTATATGTAAATACTAATCTTTTGTTCTGTAAAAAAAAAAGACTAGAAAAAAACCTTGGACTAAGAATATTGTTTGTAAATGCTTTATTAAACCTTTCTACATTTTGAAGAGGATTTTAAAAAAAGGAGATAAATAAACTTTGAACTTAAAGAACTAAAGAAGAAGGAAAAAATGGCAACAGCCAGAACGGAAAATGTTGGCCCAGTTGTCATGGGACTGAGCAAGCAAAACGGGCAGCTCAGAGGGCAGCAGACTAAAGCAGCCTCACTACAGTCTGGACCCCTAGCTCAAGGCAAGCCCTTGGGTGCACTTCATAAGGCAAGCAGTGCTGCCCTGGAGGGTGGTGGTGGGATTAAGTTTGGAGATGACTGGAAAAAGAGCCTGCAGCTCCCTCCCAAAGACACCAGGATCAGAACCTCGGTGGGTTGAACTTTGCCGCCGCACCTACTTAATGTTTGTGCAACAACCAACTTTTCCCTCGTCCTGACGTATTTGTTTTATTTCAGGATGTAACCTCCACCAAGGGCAATGAGTTTGAGGATTATTGTCTGAAACGTGAGCTCTTGATGGGCATCTTTGAGATGGGCTGGGAGAAACCGTCTCCTATCCAGGTACAGTTGTGCCATGTTCGTTAGTAATGAGTCCACAACCATCTCGACTGCAGTTAAATTTAAATACGGCTGTAAATGGTTTGCCACTTTGTTTATTAGTTTAGTGTGTGTGTATGATATTGCCACAATGTTTACTTTCTCAGTCGACAAATGCTAGATGATATTTAGATAGTCCTGAGCATTGTGCGGCTCTGTGTTCTTTCTCAGGAGGAGAGCATTCCCATTGCCCTTTCCGGACGTGATATTTTGGCACGGGCTAAGAATGGAACAGGGAAAAGTGGCGCATACCTTATCCCACTGCTGGAAAGAATAGACCTGAAAAAGGACCATATCCAGGGTGAGACACTTTGCCCCATGCTTGCATGTTTTATGGCCAAAGTATAGTACAAACAAAGATATTTAAATAATAAAAAAGATGGATCACTTCAATGCCTTCTCAATTAAATCAAATGTGTGTGATAATAGAGGAAACCATTTACGCCTTTCTGTTAAATTTAGGGGAGTTATATCAGAGAATCATCACTGTTATTTCAAAAAGTTCTGGAATATATATAATGTGAATTGTTGCCCAGCCAAGTTCTTGGCGCACACACGTTGTGAATTATTTTTCCAGTTCACGCTAGTATCTGGGGGGAAAAAAAGTCTTTAGGCCTATTAAGACCGACATGTCTCATTAGCAGTATCGATAAGATCAGACCTTATTGATATTTGGGTTTTGAAAAATGTGAAACCGGGTCCTTATAAGAACGTGTCTTGACCCCCATCCTTGGTGGTTTTATATGGTGTAATAGTCTGGCCACGCTCCATTGGGAATTAAGTTGCTTCCTACCTCTGATTAGTTTTTAAACCTTTTACACAGCGTTTAATCAATCAGTGTTGCTACCACCATTTTGAAGCACACTTGATTTTAACATCACCTCACTAACCCGCCCTGATTGAACTGCCTGTGGCTGAAAACGCTAATGCCAACAGGGTTCCCAGGCTATTTTATTTTTTTATTTGACCAGGTTAGTCTCATTCACAGTCAAAATCTCTTTTATAAGAGACCTGGCCAACAAAACAGACTATAATCCCAGCAAAACAATTGAACTGAGAGCAAAGTTGAGCATAGCCAGGTTAAGATGTTCTTGTTCCAGTTTGAAATTAAATTACTGGAAATGTTACGAAGGTTGTTTTAGTTCCCCCTGTTTTCTTCTCTACACAAACAAACAAACAGGCTAAACTATTCTAATTTGTTCTCTCCCTGTGTTCTCCTGTGCCCATCCGTATCGTAGCTATCGTCATGGTTCCCACGCGTGAGCTGGCCCTGCAGGTGAGCCAGATCTCCATACAGATCAGCAAGCACCTGGGAGGAGTCAAAGTCATGGCGACCACCGGTGGCACCAACCTGCGAGATGACATCATGCGCCTGGACAAGACCGGTGAGGTGGCATTATCATCACAATGCATATTCTTAGCCCCGGCTATCCTCAAATGAGCCAAGAGCTAAAACCCCTTTCCTCACACACACACTGTTACACGGGGTTAGCCTAAAACCAGGGCTATATAATTCACACTGCATTTCTACTAGCCCTGGATTAAATGTCAGTTGGAACATGTAACATGGGAACGCAAGTTTTCACGTTTACTTTAACACCGTTTTACACTGGCACCTTTCAGCCCCAGCTAAGTTTTTCAGTTATTCTTGTAGCAGCATCAATTAATAACCTCTTTTAGTCTTTTTTTTTTTTTTTTTTTTTTTTTTTTCGGATTTGACCCTCAGGGTCCTACAAAAATGAATAGCTAAAAATAAAGTCTGCCAAATTTAGTCTGTTTCCCTGTGTTGTTTGTTTACGTAGAATAGCTTGTTGCTAAGCTAAACTATGGAAATACGGTGACTCAGGATCTGCTTTCTCATTGGCTACTCTGAAAAAAAGGTCCGCTTCAAATTCTCACTTCGTGTCAACTTGTTCGAGCGGAGTTAGTAGGCCGACGTGTGAGCTTTCTCTGGTGTCTCCGCTCCTTTGACACTCTGCACTAAAATCACTCGCTCCTGACTCCACTCCTCAGGCCAAGTGCAGGCATGGAGGGAGAGTCCAAACTAATCGGAAAAGTAATGAATAAACGCATAATGTAACTACATCGATATAAACGATGTTGTCTAATTTTATATCTCTCTTGAAAATATACAGATATAAATTCAATAACTGTATATCGCCCAGCCCCAAGCCTTGCCTGTACTTCTGGTGCAGTGAGC
This sequence comes from Speoplatyrhinus poulsoni, assembly GCA_025447795.1. NCBI lineage: Eukaryota > Metazoa > Chordata > Actinopteri > Percopsiformes > Amblyopsidae > Speoplatyrhinus > Speoplatyrhinus poulsoni. Next base: position 19,544 of record JAOEGT010049140.1, read on the forward strand.
CAGGGGATGCTTCTGTATTTAGTCTCAGCCTCTTCGTCCATTTGCTCTACGTCACATAAGCAACTTGTGCTGGACTTCTGATACGTGGATGCCAGGCTGTGGGGCAGCAGATTGTCATTGGCTGTTGGCATTGTAACTCAGAAGTCTGTGTACGTAATTCCGGCACACCGCTAATGCAGTGCTTTATTGTATTTACCAATATCAGTCTTTGATTATTTTTAGCGGTGACCGTAGCCTAATTATAACAGATGTACAAGACCTGCAGACTTGTGTCATTCTCCAAACAAATTCCTCATAACATCCATTTTGGTCAGCGAGTTATGTAGTCGTGCGTGTCAATCAAAATACCTCGCCTGTCGCCCACCTTGGACCTGCCTGCTCTGCTCCATTTCATGGACAGAGCGGTTGGTGTGTTTTCTGTCCAAGTAAAATGTATTTATATAGCACATTTCACAGATACAAATCACAAAGTGCTTCACAACTGTAGAACAAAATACCATCCATCCATCTTCATCCGCTTATCCAGAGTCGGGTCGCGGGGGCAGCAGCTCCAGCAGGGGACCCCAAACCTC